>NDGM010795012.1:0-12406 GCA_002564305.1 Octomys mimax
AGAATATATTTTAAAAATAGGCATAAAGAATTACATACTTCTCATGTTTGCACATAAGTCCAATGAGGAATATTTTCTTATTGGACCCGTTGCTGGCTACTTGTATGGAGATTGAGTATCCCAGTACCTAGAGAGGTGTGTATTAAAAGCTCTATGAAATACGTGGAATGAGTAGTGATGATGGCATTAACATACCCTGATTGGAGCTTTTGAGTATGTCCCCATGCTTATTAATTGAGGTTAAATCATTCTAGACTCTCTTCTAATCCCCATTCCATGCTTTATGAGTTGGCTTTCTCTGCTGGCATCATTACTAATGCACATGGTCTTTGCTTGCTGTGCCAACCAACAAAGATCTTCAGGGATATCCTTTCTTTGGATGTCCACCATTTCCTTTCTTTGGACCATTTATTAAAATTTTTCATTGGCCTGATTCCAGCTCTGGCTCTCTGAGTGGATTTACTATTTAGTCTTCCATCCAAATGCAGATTCCATGATCTCTGTCCTTGCATTCCTATCTCTTCCCATCTTCTACTTCTTGGCCAGCTCCTGGCTTGGTAGAAAGTTCTAGAAGTATTCCTTGGAAAGTATTCTGGATCACATAGCCATTCTTGTGTTTGTGGGCATCTGTCTGTCTCTCCAGGTGTCTTGGCTCACTGAGTGTGTGTCCTCCACATGGGCGGTCATCCTTTTGGCCCTTGCAGTGGGTCTATGTGGAAGGCCACCGCCCATGTGCTCAGAGCATACACCTCTGTGATGTTGCAGTGAGAAAATTACTGCTCTGAGATTACAAGTTAAACACCAAGGACTCAAAGGCTGGACTGAGAAAATGTAGGTAGAAATCAAACAAGATGCTCACCTAAGTCTTCCACTTTTAGATGAGCAAATGAAACTCCGGGAAAGAAAACAAGTTTCCAGGGCATGAGAAATGTTGGTTACTGTGTAAAGCCATGGCATCCTGGGTCATGAGTTAAAGGGTGGAGGCCACTCTTTGATCTTGTCCTTATGTTGGCGGGTGGCGTGAAGGAGGGCCCGATGGGTTGAGGAGCGAGGTGTGGGTCTCCCCTACTCAGCCATCTCGTTTGCTCTGCCTGCCTCAGTCACTTTCTTCTCCCTGGGACCATACAACGTGAAGGAGGAGAAGGATATGGTGGCTCACGGTCTCTGCGCCAGGGTAGAAAGGGTGTGGTGGGGGGGCATCCAGAAGCTGATCTGCCTGCTGCAGCGGGCGGAGCAGAGAGAGAAGGGCGGAGCCGGCGAGAAGCAAGCACCCTTCCAAGCTCTCCTCTGTGTACTGCGCTTCTCAGCCAGGGTCCGCTTCTACATGGGAGACTTTTGGGGAGCGTTATGGTTCCAGGCCATGACACGGTGACGTGCCAGAATTGCGGGTGGAAGAAGGAAGCCTACCTCATGGGGAGACCTGTGAGTGGGTGGGATCCTACACGGAGCTCAGAGCTGGAGAGTAGGCCTCCCCTCATTGACGCTTGGGTGGCTTCCCTGGACTCTTGTCGCCATGCTGGCAAGGTGGACCTCAGGATCCACACATCACAGAAGTGTGTGGAAGGCAAAAGGGAACACTGCAGTGTGTCACGTGATCATTTCCTGAGAGCCAGGTGCTGGGGACCACAGCGGTAGCCAAGGAAACCAGGCCCTGCTCTTTCATTTATTTATTTATTTAAATTTTATTTATTTGGTACAGTGTCTTACTATGCAGCTCAGACTCCAAGTGATCCTTCTGTCTCAGCCACCCCAGCACTGGGATTAAAAGTGTGTGCCACCACCATGCCCGGTTTCTGTGGCAGGCATGGCATGCAGTACCAGGGATCGAACCTGGCCCTTGGGTTTGCCAGGCAGGTGCTTATTCCACAGAGCTACCTCCCTAGCCCAGCCCTGCTCTTCTGGGGCAGGGGCATGCACAGCAGTCAGCAGGCAAGTGCAGGTGAGGCCTGGGCAATGCTAACTGCCTTTCAGATAGTAGCTGGGTGAGGAGGTGGCTCTGAGTTGGGCACCAAGATGCTGATCTCTCGGGGGTAGCTTCTGCCATCAAAATATGATGCTGCTGCTGAAAAGGATAATAATGACAATGACATCTGGGTGGTGTTAGACATTCAAGGGCAAGAATCCACAGTAATCCTCCTGTTTTCAGCCTTCCCAGCACTGCAGTTATAGGTGTGTGCCACCATGCCTGGTCTTGGTGACCAGCCAGACTCGGTGGCCAGCTCAGAGTGCCCGGGGGGGGGGACAAGCACAATATGTGGTGCCAGGGATCGAACCCTGGTCCCAGCGCTTGCCTAATAAGGCACTTAGTTGCCTGAGCTATCTCACCGGCTCCCTTCCTTCCTTATTAATTCAATACTTACCATGTGCTTGGCCATGGGGAACACTGACCACAGCCTGGCTTCCAGGACTCATGGTGGTCAGGGGCCAGGTTTGATTCCCACCCATCCGTGTCCAGTTGCTGACTTTGCTAAGTGGAATCCAGGAAAAGCAGAGGGTTGAATGAAAAGGTCTCTCGCATTGAAGGAGAATCTAGTCAGAGGGGAGAGACACTCAGGGCTTCCCTGGGTCCTACGCGAACAGGACCTGGCAGGCTGAGTGAGAAGTGCGCAGCCTGGAAATGCTGGTGTGTACAGGACCATCCAGACCTCACCGTCTCAAGGGAGATGGGAGAGTTGGGGTGTGGGCCCTGTCCCCGCCCTGTGGGCCTGGTGAGTTACAGCACAGAGCTGAGACTCATGCAAGGGGAGCAGGGCGTGGGGGATGCTGGAGGACATCCGGGGCTGAGAGAGCCCAGAGAGATACACAGGGTCCTGGAGAAATGTTTTAGATTGCCAGCCTGGCTGGGGCTGAGCTGGGTGGAGAAAACCAGGCCTGAGCATCATCCTCCCAGCATGGGAGCCCCCACCCTGCTGGTCCCACGTGAGGTCTCACTGCCCCCACAGGTTCCCTTTCCAGAGCCGCCACCAGGCCGGTGGTCCCCAGCCCCTCTTCTGTGATACCCAGGAAACTGTGGACATCTCTTCAGTGACACCCAGCCTTGCTTCCTGTCCCTCCAGGGCTGGGAGGCAAAGCTCCCCCAAACCTTTAAACATTAATCACCGAGGAGCCACAGTGAAGACTCCTGTACCTAGACATCTGGGTCCCCCCAAAATGCATGCATGGGAACCTAATCTGGGTGCAACTGGATCAGGAGGTGGGAGTTTTGTTTGTGAAGCAAGGAGGCCATAAGGATTCTGCTCTCCTGAAGGACAAGGGACGCCATGGGGTTTGCCAGCCTCTGCCTCGGAGAGCCTGCAGAAAGAACCCTGCTGGGTCAGAAGGTGGCCCTTGCTAACCCTGGCCCTCCGACGTCCTGACCTTGGGCTTCCTGACCTCTGGCACTGTGTGAGAAGCACACGCTGTCTAGGACACAACCATACTCCTGCACCCCAGGACATTTGTCGCCTAGGCAGCCTCCTTTCTCCAAGAAATCTCAAGTCAGAGGCACCCTCCCCCGCCCCTGAGTCCCTCAATTTTTCCACCTCCCTGGGGAGATTGTCAAATTAAATCTGCCCTCCTTGGAGGCCTGGACCAGCTCTAGCTCTCAGGAAGCAACCAGCAGGGCGTCTGTGCCCCAGGCGCTGCATAGGAGCTGTGGGAGTAGGGGGCACGGACCAGTGAGACATCTTCTCTTTTCATTTGTATCAGAAATTTTTCATAATAAAAAGCCCAAGATGTTTATAACAACCGGCCTTACTTTTTTCAGGAGGACGCTTTTTCCCCACACTTGCCACCTAACCTAGCCACCTTGGAAAGCTACATGCAACCAGAGCGCCCTCTCGTGCTCATAGTGTGAATAGCATGCTGGTGTTTTCCAAGTGCTCCTGTGGGTCTTGCAGGGCCAGCCTGTCCGAGGACAGGAGCAAGATGAGTCTCAAGGTGGGTTTCAGGAACGGGTCAGGGACTGTGTGTGGACAGCATTGCTGGGGGTCTGCGTTCTGTTCAGGCCCGGTAAACCCCGACTTGGCGCCTTCCAGCACCCCATTCCTGCCAGGGACAGGACTCTTGGGCGAGTTAGCCTGGCACGCTTGCTTGTGGCTTTCACAGGCGCCGTGTCCTGGGCGGAGGGAGGGTGCGTACTCACTCATTTGACCAAATAATCATTGCTCACCTGCAGTGTGCCCAGCCTGTCCTAGTGCTAAGAACAGAGCAGGCACTGCGAGAAATAAAATTTTTGCCTGCCTTCTGCCCACCTCTAGGGTCAGAAACCGACCTCGCCTCCCCTTCCCCCACTCCACTCCTATCTCATCCACCTCTTCTCCTTCTAGACAGTTTTGCGTAATGATGCAATTCCTGGTGGGACAAGTGGTGTGTGTGTGTGTGTGTGTGTGTGTGCGCGCGCGCGTGGGCGCATGCCTGACTTTTGTTCCCCTGAAACTAGACGATAATAAGTCAGCAACCAACAAATAAATCGGCAATCAGCACACATACAGTCGTTCCAGAACACATGCGCACACCTGCGCATGCGCGCACACCCTCCTGCAAGACACAGAAAACAAGCACGACCATGAATGTGTAGCGAGAGGCAGAGCGCAGGCAGAGGCCGGGAGTGAGGTGGTCTGGGAAGCCCCTCGCTCAGCAGACGGCATTGCATGTGGATCAAAGGTGTCCCCTCTCTTTGTATCTCTTCCTATAATTACCGGGAAATAGCACATCAATGGTGCAGTTAGTATTTTCACTTACTCGGGAGTCAACCATTCTAGAGGTAGCAACTGTGCGGAGCTGAGTTGTACATTGCACTGGCGGAGCAGTGGCCCCTTTGTCCTGTGTGCCATGCGCTTTAAGAAGGGCGTGAGGGAGCCGTGCGAGGCCTGGGAAGGGCTTGGTGAACAGTGGGGGCAGCAGGCGCAAAGGAGCTGGGGTGGGCACTGGAGGAACTGTGAGGAGGAGGCAGGTGGGCAAGGGAATAGGTCAGGGAGTTGGGCAAGGAGCCATCCCTGGGGCCCTCAGACTCCTTTTGGCTGGGGGTGGGGCAGGGGGGGAGACCACCTCATAGGCTGAGTGACTTAAGCCACACAGAGGAGGGAGCTGGGGGAGGTGCTCAGGCACCTCTGGGGGTTCCTGGGCCTGGGGTTCTCACACACCCTCACTTGCATGTTTCTTTAGTCTTAGAGCCACTATGGGGGAGGGGCTCAAGCCCACCCATCATCTGATGGTGGGGAGAGGTGCGAGAGAGAGTGCCCACGGGGCCCAGCAGCCCCAAAGGTGGCTAGGACAGCCCTAAGGGGGAGAAGCTGAGGAGAAGGCCCCAGGCCAGTGGCAGGGACTTGTGTGTTACAGGAGGAAGCAGGAACCTACTCTGGCGTCTGCGTAAGTCAAGAGAGGAAAGGAACCCGGCTACACCTGTCTGCTATTTACAAAATGATTCTCAGGTCTTTGAAGATGAAATAGGGGCAGTGGGGATGGAGGGTGAGGAAGAGGCGCTCTGGCCCTGATCTGGGGGAAACCTCGACCCCCCTAAGACAGGGCAAGGCCATTTTCAGAGACAATCCACAGATAGAAGTTAGAAGCAAAGGTGGAGAGAGGGGGGTTGAGGAAGAGCGTGAGGTTTTCATTTTCTGTCTTTTAAAAAGTTCTCTAGCGCAGTCTGCTGGGTTTGGGGGTCACATGGGACTGTGGGAATGCGCACACTTGGTTGGATTCTCTGCGATGTCGCTGCCGAGTCCTTTGTGCCCTGTGAGAGCACAGTCGTCAAACTGACCACGTCCTCTCGTGGTCAGAGATGCAGCATCTTCTGCAATTGGGGCCTTTTGTGTCAGAAAATGTGGATTTAATTGCTGTTTGTCCTGTAGGAATGAGTGTATCATTTAGGCAATTAGAGGATGTTCTAAGTAAGTAACAGCCACTTCTTAATTTCCTTGCTTGTCTCTCTTAAAATTCTAGTCATGCCTCAAAGCCCCACTCAGCTTCCCCTCACCTCTCTGCCTCTGCCTCTGCCTCTGCCTCTGCGTCCCATCCTCATCTCTTGTTCTGTTTCCTTAAGAGTTTCAGTCTCTTGACTCTCTGGCTGTCACTGCAGGCTTTATTTTAATTCCACCTGCCCTTTGGGCAACTTTGAGCTGGTTACTTAAATTCTTTGAGTTTTAACTTCCTTAGCCATTAAACAAGGTTAGAGCTTGTTAGGTTAAATTTGAATTATTTTTTGAGCCATTAGGGATATGGGCCAGTGACAGAGTGCCTGCCTAGAACACAGGAGGCCTTGTATCCCACCCCCAGCATGCAAAATAAGGAAGAATACCTACTCATAGATAAACTATTGCCCGCTTATAAACCACTTTAATTTAGTCAGGCATAGTGGTGCACCCTGATGCCCCAGGTGCCCAGCAAGCTGAAGCAGGAGGAGTACTTGAGCCCAGGAGTTTGAGACCAGTCTTAAAAATTCTTTTATTGAGTATGTGCTATGTGCCAGACATGGTCCGGTGCAGTTAGGGTTCCTCAGTGAACAAAACACAGGGACATTCCCTGGAGAGGGCACAATTCTACCCAGTGTAGATGCGGAGAAGAAAGAGACAATGAATAATAAACACAACAGACATGTGTATTTTATATCGTAGAAAGTAGTAAGTGCTGCGGAGAGAAGAAAAGAAGTACTTCAGGCGAGGCTGGCAGGGAGGGCAAGTGGATCAGTCAGCAACTGCTGCCTAACAAGCAGCACCAGCACCCAAGCGGCTCCTGTTCGGAGTTCTGTGTGTGCAGTGTGGGCTGCTCTTGTCTGGGTGATTCTGGCCTCTGCTGTCCGTGGCTGTGCTCAGTCACACATCTGCGGTCCCTGACCGGTCCTGGATGGCCTCAGGTAGGACAGCTCGGTTCTGCTGGTTCTGTGCAGTGTTTCTCCCCTGAGGCCAGCCCATCTTTGTTCTTGTGATGGAAGCAGCTGCTAAGAGAGGGGATCAGCATCCGGGCTCCTAGGAGTCCAGCCTGGAGGTGTGCCGTTGCTTCTGCTGCCTTCCCTGGCTGGCTCAGGGCAAGTCGGGCCACTTCCTAAGCATCCTCAAGGAGGAGCTGGAAGGGACATTACAAGAGACAGGGAAATGGGATGGGACAGGGTACAGGTGCCTATGACCACCAGTTTATCAGAGTAAGAAGGTGCAGGGGAAGCTAGGAATTGGGTGGGGAGAAAGGTTACCCCTATACAGCTGATACTCAGGCAGAGACTTGTAGCAGATGAAGTCCAGGCTGGCAGGCAGGTCGTCTTGAAAGTGGGTCCCAGGCAGAGGCACACGGGGGCCATTCCAGGAAGAGCAAGCTGGCGAGACGGGAAGATGGTGGTGGGGACCACAGTGGGACAAGAGGGCGGAGTCCATGTGCGGCTTCTGGGTTATTTCATAGTCTTCACTGTTCCTCTCCAGTGCCACAGGGGCAGGCACGTGTGCAAAGGCTTTGAGCAGAGGGGCGGGCTGTGACTTGGATTCTAGGAGAATGACACTGACTTTCCTGACTTAGGGTGGTCTGACCTGACGTTCTTCCAGCTCTGTGGTGGTGTGAGGGAGGGTCCTCGCAGTCCCCACACCTTCACATTCAGCTCAGTGCTCAGTGCATTATAGGACATCTTCAACACTTTATTATACAGTGTCTGTGACCAGTAAGCTGGCTTGTCAACTCGAGGGGTTTGCAAGCTGCTGTCAGGATTAGCAGAGCACACTTCTCAGTGCAGTGGGGCTGTGGAGGCAGGACCCTGACCACTGGGTCCTATATCTGGTCCTTGGCCCTCCCTATCTGGTGCTGATTCCCTGCTCTGATACCCAGCATTTGTGAAGTAAGTTGCCTTCCTCCCCCAACCCTCTGCCATGACATTTCTGCCTGGAAATCAGCGGACCATAGACTAAACCACTGAAACCATGAACCAAATAAATGTCCCCTTATTTCAGTTGTGAGTGTCAGGTTGTTTGTTCTAGCAACAAGAAAGCTGAGGGATACAGATCAGTGGTATGAGAGAAGTGGGGCTGTTGCCTTGACTACGCCTGTGCTTGTGATTGAGAAGCCTTGGCGCTGGTTTGTGGCAAGAGTTTTGAAATGGTATGGAGGTGCAAGCTAGAGAAGTCCTAGAGTTCTGGAACTAGAGTTTGCCTGGTGATTCTTCTCAGAGATCAGAAGAACAGAATGCTGGTAAGAGAACAGGCATTAAAGACAAAGATCATGAGGTGTGAGGTGGGAATAAGGAGGACTCTAATAAGAACCGGACTGATGGCCATTTATGATGCATTCTGTCAAAGAACTTGTCTACATTTTGCCCATATATCCTGAGTCTTTGGATGGGGAAGAATTTAAAATTGGAGTACTAATAAATTTAGCAGAGGAAAGTTCAAGGCAGCCTCATGTTTGTGCTGTGGTGTGTGGGCACAGATGGCTGGTTTGGGCCCAATTTGCAGTGACAATCAAGAGAAAAAGCAGAGTTCAATGATGTGCGGGTTTTGCAGCTTGATCAGAACAGAAGCACCTGTAAAACTGGGGCAAAGGCTGAAGACACTGGGCCATTAAAATAAAGCCAAGTATGTTGCACCAGGACAATAGGAAAGACGGCTTGAAGGTATCTCAGCCTTGCGTTAGATGTTTTCTACTGCAGGATCAAGGATGCAAATATGTCAACCTTTCATTTAATGAAGGAAACCCTGGCCCCTGTATAGGAAGGGCCACCTTAGGGAATTGGTTCCCTAAAATTTATTCCATCATGCTCAGCCATCCAAGAACTCAGCAACACTGCAGCCATGGTCCAAGAGCCTGGATAATGCTAGAACTGCTGGCTAACCTTGGCACCATCCATGTGATGCTGGCCTTACTGGCATGCAGAATACAAGAATTGTGGGTTCAAGGAGGCTTCCACTAGATTTCAGAGAAAGGTCTGGGAGCCCAAATTTGTGCCCCTGAGAGATAAATATGGGAATGAAGCTGATGGTGTTGTGTAGCTGTCGGGAAGGAAGGGCTACCAGGAATATGGGGGTTCTACTGGGAGAAAGATGTAGACAGTGAGTGGAGCCAGCCTAAGGGAAAACCTACATGGGTTACAAATGGTGAAGACAGAGGGACAGGGTGCCCCAAACCCTCTGGAGCTCACCCATCCCTACCATGTGTCCTAGATGCTGGGTCTACTTCCTTGGGGACTGGGAAACGTCATTCTGTACCATCGTACAGTACGGTGGGGTTTTATAACTTGCTTTTTAAATTTTCAGGTATGTTCAGCTAAGGATTTGCCTTGAGTCCCAGAGGAGGCTTTGGAATTGGGATTTTTGAGCCAGCCTATAAGTGTTGAGAGTTTGAGGAAGGCATGAGCGCATTTTCATTGTGTACAGGATCACTGTATTATGTTAGGAGAATTTATAAGCTGGTACTTATTTAGAGATGTAGTATGGTTTGAGGAGAGGCATTTGGGTGTCCAATCAACAAAGCTGGGATGTAGTAGTTGAGCTGGATGGGCAATTTGATTGGGCCGGGAGCTTTCCAGGGATTAGCAAAGAGCACTTCTCTGTACGAAGGTGCGGCCCTGGGGCCTATTTGTGCTCCCTCACTCCTCCATGAGCACTATCTCAACTGCCACACAGCAGACAGCTTCCCTGCGCCACATTCTTCCACCACCATAGTTATCTGGGTGTCAGATAACTACGGACTAAACCTCTGAAACCTTGAGCCAAGCACACCTCTTCTGCCTTAAGTTGTGAGCGTTGGGTCCTTCATTCCAGTGATGAGGAATCTGGCCAAAGCGATGTTCTGTGTGAGATGCCGCTGCCCAACTGCGGGTGAAAGGAAGGGCTCTGTGCACCTGGAGGATGTTCGGAGCTTAGGCGTATCAGTGCATTTTTCACCACATCATTTTCCACTCCTAATGGGTCTGTCAGGACATAATCCCACTGTAGACTCAAGCACAGAGATATGCCAGGAGGCTCCTGAAGGGGACACAAGGGCTCAGGCCAAGGAAGAGCGGGGAATCTGCCCATGGGCACTGTGGGACATTGTGCTCAGGGCTGCCTGACAGATGAGCGGTATCCTGTGTTTGTCTCTGTGTTCGGGAAGTGCAGTTGGCAATGGATGGTGGCTTTTATTACGGTGGGTGTTTTAATCATTTCTACCTTGGAAGGAACCATTTGCTGACATTCTGGAGCAGCCAGCGTGGCCCCTGCCTCCTTGCAACAGGAGGGTTTATTCATGCATCGCTGTTCCCTGCCAGATGGGGGCCTCTGGGATGCCAGCTGGTCTATGGACTTCTCACAGGCATGCTCAGTATAATACCTGGTGCAGAGCAGCTCCGGGGGGTCCTGAGGGGTGGGGTGGGGACTGTGTGTGCCACGCTGTGCACGTGAGAACAGGAGCTGCATCTAACTGCCTCTGTTCCACAGGACAGAGCCCAGCACTCTCAGCCCCCAAGGTCTATTGCTGGAATTACATTGTTTTCATACCATCGCCTAGTGGAATCTGCTTCCCCCTAAACTGCAGAGAGCTCATGGGGCATCCAGTGGTCTCGATTCCAGCTGGATTCCTGCTGAGCTGACCATCCCCTTACACCTGGGCTCATCCTCCTGGCTGACAGGATGATTGGACCCAGAGCCCAGGAGGGGGAGGCAGAGGACAGCAAAAAGGACATCTGTGAGGGAGCTGGGCTCTGGGTCTGGCCTGCTCCTTCAGTTTTCAAACAGACCCTTGCAGGGGAGCTTCCTGGGTGGCCGAGGCCACAGTACTGTCCTGGGCATCCTTCCTCCATCCTTCTTCTCCTTCCTCCTCCTCTTCTTTCCCTGCAGCCTGCTCCTCCTATTGTCCCCTTCTGTCTCCCTCCCTTGTCCCCATTGTGCCTTCCCATCCTCTTTCATCCTGTCTGAGTTGCTGTCTGGTAAGAGGCTACCTGGGGACCAGGGAGGACGGAGGGCAGCAGGCATGATATTTCACAAGTATGATGCTGTGGTCCCATGGAGATTTGAGACCCTACTGCTCTTTCCCTGGGCCCCTGTCCAGCCTGGCTCTGGTCTGTCCTTGGGGATGGTTCCCAAGCACCAGTGATTCCTGGTGTCCTTTCTGTTTTGTGGCACACAGGGCCACTGAGCTACATCTTTAGCCTTAAGTTATTATTTTTTTTTTCATATTTTATTTGAGACAGGGTGTCACTAGGCTGTTAAGTTACAGAGAGTAGGCTAAACCTTGTGATCCTCCTGCCCCAGCCTCCCAGAGTGCTGGGATCGCAGGTGTGCACCACCATGCCTGGCATCCTTATACCTTTTGTACAAGCTGGGGCTCGTGAAGCCTGGGTTCTAAGCTGATGGCATCATCCTCACTCCCAGGAATTCCAGCAGAGAGCAGTGTCATCTGCCAGCAAGCTGAAGCACAGAGTTCTGGGAAGGCCAGGAGGTACAGTGTGACTCCACTGTCCACTGCCGCACCCCTTCCTCTCTGTGTGTGGCTGTTGGGCACAGGAGGAGTAGCTGGTGGGCTGCGATGCATGGGAAGTGTAAAACTCATCTCAGGTTTTAGAGTGCAAGTGAAAATAAAAAATGTAAATATATATCCCACTAACACTACATTATGTTGGTTACACACTAGTGTGATTATTTTGGAACTATCACATTCCATAAAGACTATTAAAGTTAACTACGCCTTTCTGGTTCACTTTTATTTTTTAAAATGTATTTGGTTGTTACAGGGTCTCACTATGCAGCTGGGACTCATAGTGATCTTCCTGTTTTTCAGTCTCCCCAGTGCTGGGATTACAGATGTATGCCACCATGCCCGGACCCTGTGGCTGGCTCAGCATGCCCTGAGGGTGGGGCTGGCATGGCATGCAGTGCCAGGGATTGAACCTTGCTCCCTGTGCTTGCCAGGCTTGTCTAAGCAGGCACTTTAGTCCACTGAGCTATCTCGCCGGCCTTGGCCACTTAAAAAAAAATCAAACTACTGTAAAATTCCATATGTGGCTCATATTATAGTTGTCTTGAATAGCACTAGTCTATAGGGTTTTTAAAATTTTATTTTGAGACAGGGTCATGCAAAGTTGCCCAGGCTGGCCTTGAACCTGTGATCCTTGTGTTTCTGCCTGTCTGGCTCTTGGAACTTACGCTTTAAATCACCAAGTTCCACTGTGCAGTGCAGTGTGTGTTACTATGTTTCGCTGTCCTGACCCAGCTAGGCGTTAAGCTCCATGAAGGTAACGACAGTCTAGTCACCTTTCGAGTTTCCATCATGGGATACAACACAGATTAAGTTGGGCTTCATTTTTTCCCCCTTAAATTTACAAATCACTAAACTCGGCAGAAGTTACAGGACTAAGAGGTTCCCAGGTACCTGCCATCCCACTTGTCCTTGTGATAACACCTGACGCATCGTGGTTGACCCAACAGTGTTTGGCAAGTGTGTGTTGAGTGACTTAAGTGAATCCCCAGGGACTCCCCTT
>NDGM010795178.1:0-17500 GCA_002564305.1 Octomys mimax
CACCATGAAAGGTTGCTTTCTGCTCTGTGCTGCTCTGTGTTGGACCCAGCTGACTATGGACTGCAACCTCTAGTGACTGTGAGCTAAATAAACCTTTCCTTCCTTCATTTTGAGTGTCGAGTATTTGTCCCGGGAATGAGAGAAGAGTAACTAAGACGCCAGGTTTGAGTCAATAAGTAAAGTAGTAAACACAGATGCAAGCTTAGGAACTGTGAATTCTGTACTTACAGCCCCAGCTTGTACTGCACATGCCAATATGAACAAAGCAAATACTCCCAGACACCGTTGATTGACTTGTGCACGTAGTCATTACAAACATAATACAAACTAGTGCCGAGGGTGGCAGTGCACACCTGTAATCCCAGCACCTGGGAGGCTGAGGCAGGAGGATCCCCATGAGTTTGAGGCCAGGCTAAGCTACACAGTGAGATTCTGTCTTTAAAAAAATGGTTTAAAAAAATGGTCGCAAATGTCATGAAGAACTTTTGTTTAGGTAAGTTAGTGTGTAGAGTATTTCTCTGGAAGGAAGTTGGTATCAAAGACTGCTGGTTATTGGATAACCTGTGAATTTGTGATTCTTTAAGCACAAATGGAAAAAAAAAGTACGAAGTCGATCAACTTGGAAAAAAGCACAAAGTCAGTAAAAACTCTTCATGTCAGAATTTGACAAAGAATTGAAAGAGATTGTTACATCAAGCACTTCAGATTCTTGCCTTAAAACTATTTCTACTCATGAAGAGATGCTGTCCAGTGGGAGTAACACTGTCCCAGGCGCTGCCTGCTCTCCCTCAGTTACTCTTAGTGCTGAGAGCCACGTGCAGCTTGAGATGCTGTAGTCTTCAAGGGAACCGCTTATCCGAGAACACGCTGTCCAGTCTTCAGCAGGACTCATTGGAGTGAGGTTTTTTATCTGGTGTGAATGTGACTTCCAGTCCAAGACGGTACCACCAATTTCCTACCTGAAGGAATTTAGAATTTAAGATTAAAATTCTACCCCTTGTAAGGAAAAACCATTAACAATTCTTCTTCCTCCTTCTCCTCTCCCTCCTCCTCCTCTTCCTTCTCCTCCTTCTTTATGGTTGTCCTTGGGATTATTTTTTTATTTTTTTGAGACAGGATCTCACTACGTAGTTCAACCTGGCCCTGAACTCGGTATGTAGCCCAGGCTGGCCTTGAACACACAGAGATCCTCCTGCCTCTGCCTCCCGAGTGCTGGGATTATAGGTGTGTGCCACTCACCGTGTGTGGCTCTGTCCTTGGGACTGGACCCAGAGCCTTCAGACTTTTTCAAATACTTTATGGCCCCAGCCCTTTTTTTATGTTTAAGACGGGGTCTTGTTGAATCAGCAAACTACTAGTGTGGGCTCAGACCTGAAATCCTCCTGTCGCTGCCCCCATGCTGCTGGGATTATAGATATGTGTCACCATGCCTGGCTGGTAATCGCTAAACTCAATAGAGCATGGCAAAGCCTGAGCAAGAGAAGTGTGGAATGAATTGTACTTAAATTCCGCACTTCTAGAAGAAACCCAGGCTCGCCCGGGGGCTCACGGGGTTGCAGAGGTATGGCTTGGGAAGGAGGCCTGAGGCTCCATTCCTAGGATCCATGTCATAATCCCTCAGCACCAGGAATGGTCCCTGGCTTCCTCGGCTGAGCGTCCTCGTGTCACCTTCAGATGTGGTCACGAGCGCCCTTCCATTCTCCCCTCCTTGGGTCGTGTCCCGCGGCCATTGCTCGCTCTTCTGCACTGATCAGGGGGTGGTGGTGCTGGAAGGCACAGGATGTCCCTTTGGCAGCAGCAGGCAGCTGCTCCGAGCACGAGGCCCAGTGGGGAGGGCCATGCGGGACGGTGGCTGCTGACCCAAGGCTCTGGCTCTGCGGGCCCGCACAGAATCAGGTGCATCTCGCAGGCTGTGGCCACTGCGAATCTCACGACAGCAGGAGCGCCAAGCGCTCCTTTCGCACTTTGCCTGGGTTTTCCCATGGTGGGCGAGGCACACTGAGGGTGCCCAGCAAGGCCCAGAGACAGGACCAACGTGGAGGCTCCGCCCCCTGCACTGCAGGGACGTCGAGGTGGCAGCTGTCTTCCCATGCACGTGCTCTTTTCTCCAGCCCTGGGGATTGCTGTGCACGTTCTCAGCAGGGGGAGAGCCAGCTGAGGAGGCAGTCTCACGGGATTCCTCTCAGCTGTGGTTCTTCTGACCTTCTGTGAGAGGTGCCACCTCATTGTCCCAGCGAGAAGGACCATCCAGCCCTCTTCTGCTCCCTGGGCTGTGTGGGGTTTAGATCTAGGTGTCCCCAAGCACCGGGCACACTCACAGCCTGTTGGAACTTACAGCTGATTTGCTCTTACAGGGTGAGTGCCGTCCAAAGGGGTAGGTCGCTGGGCACGGGGCCCCAGGCTGCACCCCCACTGCTCCCTCCTCCGCACTGTGCCGAGAGCAGCTTCTCCGTGGCACCAGGCCCTGGTCTTGGAGCTGCTGACAAGATGGGCTGAAACCTCTAGGAGCTGTGAGCCTGAGTAAACCTCTGCTCCCTGAGGTGTGGGTGTCAGGTGTTTTGATTAGCAAGGAAGGAAGTAATTAAGACATGGTGACAAATAAGCACCATCACAGGCCGTGCGAGGGGATTTGTCCTCCTCCCCATCAGCTCCTGGGGTCCCTTCCCTAGGCCTCCAATCTCTCCTACCTTTATCTGACATTGGTGGACACAGTGCAAAAAGGGAGGTGCTTTTGTGGTCAGCACACGTCAGAGCTTGAAGGTTCTCTAAAGGCCTCTGGAAAAATCAAGCAGGTTCTCCATTCACCCCTCTGGCCTCCGGCACGGCCCACACTGTGTTGGAAAGGCCCGCTGGAGATAAACACAGGCTGCCAGAGGCAGACAAGGCTCAGGCATGCTGCCCAACAGATGGTTTGCTCTGTGTACCAGCCAAGGGCCAATGCCGCAGACAGGAGCTCCGTCTGTGTCTTCAGAGGGAGCCGTGCAAGGGAATAATTACAGGATGGCAGGAATCCTTGGTTCAGTTCCACTCAGCGCACACTTCAGACGTCCTGTGTCAGAGGTTTGAATACGCAGCCTTCCCTGCCCCCAGCCACAGCTGTGGCCACCTGAGCCGTGTGGTGGGAAGGGGAAAGGCCCTGGGCAGGACCTGAGAAGACTTATTTTATGTGTCCACTCCACCAGGCTACAGGGTGTCCAGGGAAGCTGCTCATCATCGTTTCTGAGTGTGTCTGCAGGGCTGTTTCCTGTGAGTGAATAAGGTCCATGGCTCCACCAGCGTGGTGGGTGTTGTATACTGTGTACCCCGCAGGACCCAAGGGTGCAGGAAGTGACCTTGCTCTGGTGCCTGGCCTTGGATCTCCATCTTCTCCTGCCTGCAGAACTCAACTCCTGGCCTTTGGATTCTAGGACTTACACCCTCAGGTTCCTGATTTCCAGACCTTAGAACTTGAACTGAATCCCACCTCTGGCTTGTCTGATTCTCGAGCTTGCTGGTGGCGGACCATGGAGCTTGGGGACCTCTGCAGTCTCATGAGCCGCTGTTCCTCATGCACACCTCCTCGTTTCCGCCCATCTGTCTCCTGTTGGCTCTGGTTCCCTAACACAAAGCCTGTGCTTCCCTCAGGCCCCTGAGGTGGGAAGAGAAAGGGGACAGTGAAGGTGTTTTGGGAAGGCAGGCGGGCTGCAAATCCGGGCTCTTCAGGTGGCTGAGTTATTTGATTTCTGGAAGCTTTCATTTCCCAACTGCAATTGCGTGTGAAGTCTGGCTTAGTGTCTGAAAAGCCAGGTTTGAAGGTCCAGGAAAAGGCCCTCGTCACAGGCTCTGTTGTGCCCTGAGACCTGAGAGAGGCTGAAGTCAGCAGGGGACGTTTCTTCCCTCCCCCACCTCCAAGTCCTCTTCTCTTGCTAAGCAATGGCTACCAGAGAATGGGAGAGCTCCAGACCCAGCTCTCCCCTGGTCTATGAGTACTTTTGCTATTAAATCCCCAGCCACAGTCTCAGGTCACTGAAATCATTGTCAACAACATCTTGGACTAGAAAGGATTTAGCACCAGGCACAGGAGAGACTGGGGCAGGTCCCAGTGAGAGCCTGTGTGGGGCGGGAGCCTCAGCTTTGGGGCAGCACGAGCCATGACTATTAGTGAGCCAGGCATCCTGGTTCGAGCCTCAGCTTCTTCCTCTATAACAAGAGACTGGTAACACCAGCCTCAAAGATGGCTGTGCATCAAGACACTGGTGTGGATTACAGTGCGCTGACACTAGGATTGCTGAACAAACAGAGGCACACACGTCCACCTAGAGAAAAATGAAGGCTAGAGAGATGTGGGGCACTGGGGTGTGCAGGTTGGGGGTTGGACCCCAGGACCTGTGCTTGCTGCTGAGGTAGACCCCTGCCCCCATCAGGCTGTGTATATAAGGAGCTGTGCTTATCTGGCGGCTCTGTGTGTGCCGGCAGAGGAGCAGGCTGTGTCTCTTGCCCAGTAATTGGGGGCTGGTGGCCGAGGACAGCTCTGTGTTCCTCCCTGTGCCCAGAGCCCTGTTGCTGGGGACTGGGGTTCTCAGGAACTGGTGGGCAGGAGGCTTGGGCTTGGGCTGGATCAGGTACAGGGGCATCTGGGCATCTCTTGGGCCTGCAGTGTGGGCAGCTGGGTGCCCAAAGCCCTGCAGGGTGGTGGGGAAGAGGCCCAGGCTCCACCCAGACACAGCCAGCCTTGAAGGAGGCACTGCTGCGCCTGAACAGAAAATGCATGGACTTCTTCATTTCTATCGAGAAGGCAGGACAATTCTGCCTCCCCTCACATCTGTACAACCAACGGAGCACCAACAGTTGAAATTGCTTTTCCTTTTTGCTTATTCCCATTTTGTGTATGTGTGTGTGGTGGTGGTGGTGGGGAGGGGACTGAGATAGTGAATGTTTAAATTTTGTAGTATGTTTAGTTCCAGGAATGGTGAGGGAAAGTGTTCAGGAAATATGGAGCCCCGAGGGCCCCTGACCTCAGATGCCAGCACCCCAGAAGGCTTTCAGCAGCACGCCCTGTGTCTTCAGGGTCACAGCTGCTGCTTGGAACTTAGCTTGGTTCACTGGGCACCCTGTAGAATAGGGTTGGGGTGCTTTACTCCAGGTCTCTTAAAATAAATCTCTGATAAGGGCTAAAAGCCCAAAATATATTAATAATGGGGAACTGCTGTGTTTGCTGAGGTGTGATTCCCACAGACATGCTCAGGGACATTTCCCAAGCAGGACATTTGCTCCCTGGCAAGGAGGGCATGACTTCTAGCAACAGTAAGGGATTTCTGCTGGTCTGAGGCACAAGCCTACAGTGTGACCATTTTCTTTGCCATGTAGGAAAGAACCACATCAGAAGGGAACAAACTCAGAATCTTAGAGAGCAATATAATACCCCCTGTATGACTATATTACAAATGGCCTCTGTGTGTGTGGGGGGGGTGTGGAGATAGAACTCAGAACCTCCATACTGACCTACACCCCCAGCTCTTGCTATTGTTATTAATTTTGAGACAAGGTCTTGCTAACTACTCCAGCCTGGGCTTTCACTTGGGATTGTCCTGCCTCAGCCTCCCAGAATGCTAGGTGGATTGCAAACACAAACCCTAAGGAGAAGATGACAGAACAAAATTCAAGTAAAATGACTTTTGATATTCTATAGCCCCCAAAGCATTGGTAGAGGGTTTATGTCCTCCAGTAGTTTTTGTTTTATTTAAGATAAATTTGAATATCCTGTCCTCTGAGAATTCAGAAAAGGCCAAGATGATTAGAGATCATTAAAAACAGGTAGAGATTGCAGATAAAACTTGCCAATTAGACCTCACGTCTGTGTTTCCTTAAGTGTTGCTCTAATAATTTGTTCTCTTTATAAGTGCATGATGTAACTATGTAGCATAGGAATTTATTTGAGCCTTACACTGTGATTATTAAATGTGCTGCTTCACTCTTTTAATACTTGCAGTTCCTATTTTCAAGACACAATGAAGTGTACAATTTTCCTTTGGCTCCACGGGCCTGCTTTAATGGAAACGCAGGTATTTTTCCATAAATCCCTGCTGGTCACACGGGGATAGTTTAATCTCAATTTTAAGTAGATCATGTGGAAGAAAATAATCAGCTTCTGTGGTTCTCAAGCCAATTTGTGTTCAGCCTCTCCTGCGTTTACACAGCGCAGTTGCAGCTGTGGAATTATTGCATTCTTTCTCCTGAAAATTCACTGTGGACAAGAACAGAACTTGACGTATGTGAAAAGGAAAATCACCTTTTATAATAGAGCATAGCAAAAACAGGGAGCCCACGCTGGGCGTGGTGGTTCGCACCTGTAACCGCAACTCTCAGGAGGCCAGGCTGAAGGTTTGCTGTGAGCTCAAGGCCAGCCTCAACTACATCGTGAGTCCCTGGCTCAAAGGACAGAAATGAAACAAGACAAAAGAGTAGCGGGCCAAAGCCATTGCGAAGCTACAGAGCTCTCTGTTGAGCTTGGGCTAAAGAGGCCATGCAGAAGAGGAGCACACAGGTTAGGCAGAGCCCGAGACATGGAGGATCAGGCTGTGCCCTTGCCCTGTGCCTACACCCAGGAGGACCAATGGGTTTGCCTGAAGGACCTGGACTGGGATAGAGAGGAGGGTCCAGGTCTCTGCTCTACCGGTGAGACCAGGGGAGGATTAAGAAGGCTTTGGTGTCACTGATTAAGTGGTCTCCCCCTTACCTTACAGGGCTGGGTCATCAGGGATGTGGCTGATGGTACAGACCCACGCTCCCTAGGACTTCTGCATTCAGTGCATGCAAAGCACATTTGATGAATGAAAGATCAACATTTCAGTTCAGGTTAGAGGGTAAAGAATCAGTTCTCTTCTTCTGCCTAACCTGACTTTAGAGCGTTCTTAGCTGAAGGGGTGAGTGGAGCTGCTGGAAAAAGCCAGCTCTGCGCCTCTCCTTCCAGCTCTGAGTTCAAGTTGAGAAGCTGGTGAGGTGAGCTTGGCATGGCAAAAGCATGGACGTGGTGGACACCAGCACATGCTACCCATCAGTGCATCTTACAAGTCCACACTGTAAGTTTGTAGGTACAGTAATTTCTTCTTCTTTTTTCCCCAGAGCCAATTGTTAAGTATTGGCTAGACCAACACTGCTTATAGATTCTTCCTAAGCTTGTGAGAATTTTGATTTGATTCAATAGACTGGAGAATCCATGAGCTTTCTAAAAGTTTACTGAAACAAAACAAAACAAAGCTCCCCTAATTTATTTTCTTGCTAGCGTGCCTCTCCCCACAAGTGACATGAAGAGAGACATAATCCTAGGTCCACACTCCCCCAATCATGTGGCATGGAAACTGCGGGTGATGGTGTCTTCCCTCATCCAGGCTCTCAATGGGAGGAGATGTGAACTGGGGAGACTGAGGCTCAGTTCCTTCTCTCTCATTCATAGCTGTGTGACCTTTGGCAAATGACTCTTAATCTCAGATTATTCATTTATAAAATAGGCATTAGGGAATATTTCACAGACTGGTTATGTCTTAGTCTGTTTTCTGTTACTGTAACAAAACACCTGAGATGGAGTAACTTATAAAAAATAGAAGCTTATTTCTCATAGTTCTGTATTATGGGAAGTTCAAGAGCATGGCACAGGCTTGTGAGAACTTTTGACGTATTCCAGATGGACAGCGGTATGGATCCAGGTGACACATCTTTTCCTCTCCTTGGAAGTTGCGGGGGAAAATTCTCATTAACATCTCTGACTTTGTCTTTCTCATTCATCTTATGATGGCCTGTTTTGGATATACCATTAACATACTTCACCTCTGGCTGACTTGGATGAGGTATGATCAAAATATACTGAGAATATTTAAATTTTTAAAAATTACAGAAAAGACATTACCATTAATCCTCCTTGAAATACTTCCATCATCATTCTTGCCCTCTGTGAAGTAGTTCTGGATGTCCTGTGGTCAGTGTCCTCTTGTAGATGCCTTGGTATCCTGAGTTGATTGAAAATGTTTACAGCAATTTCTGTCAAGTCAAATATCACAATGCATCCTCATCCACCTTACTCATCTACTTGGTACCATGCAAGTGCTGGCCCTTCTCAAAGTAAAAATGGTCATGAAGGACAAATGTTTGAATCAAAATTCAGGACACCAGGGCAGTCAAGACAACACAACTAAAGATTCTTCCAAAAGGGGCCTCAAAAGCTGCTTCTGAAAGTGGTGTAAGATGGCACATGCCCATAATCCCAGCACTCGGGAGGCTGAAGCAAGAGGATCACGGTGAGTTTGAGGCCAGCCTGGGCTACCTAGTGAGTTCAGGGCCCCTGAAAGCCCCTCTATGAAAACATGTGCCTACTTCACACGTCCCAAGCCATTAGTTCCCAACCTGGAACTCCCAACCCCACTCATGGTTCTAAATAGAAGCCCAGTCTCTAGAAAGATCCAGGTAAAGTACTAGCAAGTTAACTAGAAAGGACTAGCTCTAAATAAGTCACTACCCCACTGAGGTGCATTCACTCACCTCTCACAGACTACTGATTCCAGGAAACAGGATCACAGAAGGTAGGTTGATTTCCAGGAGGGTGTTGAGTGCTGGAAACTGATGCATGAGTGTGTGTGGTCACTGGGCAATTGTAGGGTGCTAGTGGATGCCAGCCCTGCTGGGTCACCAAAGAAACAGGAAAGTTGGGTGAGCTAAAGGATGGACACCACTTGGGCAGATTACAGCGTGTGGAAAGGATGCTTCAATGACCTACTGTGGTTTCCTGAGCTGTTCAGATGGTTTGACAGGTGTGGTATGATCCAAAAAGATGGCAAGGCCAGGGGTGGAGGTGCATGCCTATAATCCCAGCCAGCATAAGGGAGGCCGAGGGAAGAGGCCAGCCTGGGCTATGAAGGGAGTTCAATGCCAGCCTGAACTGTATAGTAAAACCCTGTCTCAAAAAGAAAAAAAAAAAAGTGAATTTAAAATGATTTTTTTTTGTTACACTCAAAGATGCATTGCTACTAAACCCTTTCAAAACACTCCATCATTCTTACTCAGCTCACACAGCCATAGAGAAGCTTCCTGCCTGCTCCACACCATAAGCTTGAGTTGAACGGGGCTTCTCAGCCCTGCCAGGATGCCCAAACTGGTGCCCCTCAGGGTCTGTTATAGCTGAGTTCTCCCTGCCAGGAGGTGATTGTGTATTTTTCTGGTGTCTACAGATGCTCAGGAAATATGCAGAGCCATAGATAAAACAGACAGATTAACCTGATCTTGTCTAACTGGACACGTCTGTGTGGAAGTGGTTCAGATGCTGCTGGAAGCACAGTAGAGCGAGCGGACTTTCCCTGCATTTAAATCTGGACTTAATTGCTTACTTGTGCTGAGTTTGGATTGCAGAGGAAATAAAGCCTTGGATATTCTTCCACATAGGATTTCAGTCTGGGTATTACAGTAAAAGGTCAGGTTTTTTATTTCCTTTCTTTCTGCAAAC
Organism: Octomys mimax; assembly: GCA_002564305.1. Taxonomy (NCBI): domain Eukaryota; kingdom Metazoa; phylum Chordata; class Mammalia; order Rodentia; family Octodontidae; genus Octomys; species Octomys mimax. The sequence continues at coordinate 9,470 of NDGM010795178.1, forward strand.
AACTTGGAATTATATGGGGGAAGCTCTTAAACGATCTATCCAATTTCAAGTCATCATATTTCCACAATTCTATACTAAGAATAGATCTGTATTTTATGCTTTTTTAAGAGGTCTGGCTTTAAATGACAATATCCTGAAATGCTTGTAATACAAAAACACAGCTTCCTGCCTCCAAGTTCTCTTCCGCAAAAAACCTCCTTTTAGCTTTTCCCATCTCTTTTTCTAACCAGAAAAACACTTCTGCATTTGCAATCTAACACGTTAGGCAATAATTTTATGATTTAATAGTCTTGATCAGTGTCAGCCAGCTGTCTGTTATGCTAGATGTGGGGTTAGCGTTGCAAGTTTGGCCCCACTTCCTCCCAACCTTACATTTTACTTTAAGCCGCTAGTTACCATTTACACCGTTAGGACTTTGAAAGCGTTGTCCATAGGAAAGTCCTGGTGTACTGTGTAGGCCTTTCCTCTCTGAGACAGCCTCAGCATATTGGTGGCTATTGTCCATTGGCGGGGGACATCAGGATCCTCCTCAGGGCAGACACCTTTTCCAGAGACAAGAGGCCTTTTGTTCTTCAGGACACACCGAGCATCAGGGCCACTACACCAGCACGGGACCTTATGACTGTCCCCATGGTGGCCTGCACATGCACATAGTCCCAAGGCTGGCATCTCAGCCAACCTAGAGGACACTTTCTGTGCATGTGTGGCCTTGCACTCTGGCTGTGGCTGGAGGAGGAGGTGCTCCTTGGCTGAGCCTGGCTTTTGCAGTCAAGAACCCCAGAGGTGAAATCATGGGAACAACAGTGCCTAAAGATGGCTGCTGCCCACCCCCGGGGCCTGTGAGGTGCTGCCTTCCTTGGCAAAGGGGACCCTGCAGCTGGGACGAAGTTGAGAATCTGCAGATGGGGTGGCAATAGCAGATCAGCCGGGTGGGCTTGTGCATGCAGTAGTTTCTGAAAGGAAAGAGGAAGGTAAGAGAGTCGGAGCAGGGGTGTGAACAGTGGAGTCAGAGACAGGACAATACGCTTCCATAATGGAGCCAACGGCCAAGAAAAGCAAACAGCCCACAGGGGCTAGAAAAGGCAGGAAAGCGGATTTTCTTCTAATACCTCCAGGAAGAAAGCAGCCAACATCATGCTCTCTTCTGCCCCACCCCCACCCTCAATGCTGCTGAAATCTAAACCCTGCTATGAAATACCAAGATTGGCCCCAGTGGGGCCTTTTAGAGGTGATCAGTGCTCTGCCTTCATGAATAGGTGCATCCATTCATGCAACTAGTGGATTGATGGGGTAATGGCTTAGAGTGGGTCAGCTATGAAGCCAGTTAGGGCAAGTTTCCCTCGTGTTCACTGCCTCTTACCATGCAGCACCCTGTATGGCCTCGGTACTCCACTGGCACACAGCTAACACCAGACACAGCCCTTTGACCTTGGGCCAGAGCCGTGAGCCCAAATCAACCTGTCATCTTTGTAGCAGGCTGTGATGCTGTGTCATTAGCAACAGAAATGGACTGAAGCAGCTGTCTCTTGTCACAGAGCTGCGCAGGCAGCTGGCCTCAGAGCTGGAGAGGCCTCCAGCCACTGTCCCCATGCCATGGGAGCACAGCAGCAGAGCGGCCTCAGTGCCTGGCCTCGCTGTCCCCAGGACTTCGTCTCCTACTTTTCCCTTGGGTATCTCCTGCAGCCCTGCTCACTGGGCGCTGCACAGACAGGGTAATTCTGGGAAACCCAGTTCCAGCAAAGCCAAGGTGACCCCGTCCAGAGCCTTTTTGTGATGGGAGATAGAGATGATGAGACAGTTCTTGGCCTGGTGAACTCTTCAGGGAACTAGCAAATGTGCAATCAGCAAGTGTGGGGAAAAAGACATCAGCTGACGCACAGAATACTTCAGTGGCAGAACTGAGAGGCCTGGTACTTTATGTATTTGTTACAGGGTCTCACTATGTAGCTTGGACTCCTGAATAGTAATTCTCCTGTTTTCAGCCTCCCCAGCTCTGGGATTACAGGTGTATGCCACCATGCCTGGTTTCCGTGGCTGCTCAGGGCACCTGGGGCTGGGGACTGAACCCCAGTCCCTGTGCTTCCCTAAGCAGGCTTTTAGTCTGCTGAGCTGTCTCACTGGCCCTGAGGCCTGGTGCTTTTTGGCTTAAGCTGGGAGTCTCAGCTCTGCCGTTCATAGGTTTTGTGTGGACCTGGATGCTCCCCTCACCGTCCTCAGGCTTCGTGTCCACAGGATCGAAGGAGAGTGCTGGGTCTGCATGTGTCGCATGACTTTTGCAGCTCTGAGCTTCACATTCCCTGCCCTAGACCTTCAGTAAAAGATAAGCACCATGTCCCTGAGCTTGCAGAGACTTCCAGCTTAGTTCTAGGCCCTGCTGCCTAGGGGAGGTTTGCTGCTCCCTCCTCTGCTCACACCCTACCCAGCAGGAGGGTCTGTCCTGCTGCCAGGGCAATAGGGAAGGCCAAGAGACCTTCTTCCCTGGTCAGATTGATGAAAGCCTGGTGTCCATGGCAGGTCAGCCTGGGTGAGGGAGCAACTGAAAAGGAGAAGGAGGAAGAGTCTGGAACAAGCTGCAAGCAAGCAGAGACCAGTTGACGCCACTGTAAATTCAGGGAAGCAAGATGAACAGCAGTAGACAAATAGGGTCACAGTTCCTGCCCTTGGGTAAGTTTCGAGACCTGGCACACTCTTCAATGTCTTCCTAAACTGTGCACACTGGTGGGGGTAGATTTCCTTCCTACCTCATGGATGCACATGGTCCCTTTGTCTTTCTTTCTCTTTTCTTTTATTGACTTTTTGAAACAGGGTCTTGCTATGCAGTTCAGGCTAGCCTTGAGCTCACTTTGTAGCCCAGGCTAGTCTTGGGACTTACAAAATGATTCTCCTGCTTCAGCCTCCTGAGTGCTCAGATTACAGGCATGTGCCACCAAGCCTGGCTCCCCTTGTCTCTTGATAATGCTTTCATGATCTGTGCTTTCAAGATGCTAATGATGAGGCACAGGATATGGATGGGTGGATGGATGGATGGGTGGATGGGTGGGTGGATGGATGGATGGGTGGGTGGGTGGGTGGATGGATGGCTGGATGGGTGGATGGATGGATGGATGGGTGGATGGGTGGGTGGGTGGACAGGTGGATGGATGGGTGGGTGGGTGGGTGGACAGGTGGGTGGATGGATGGATGGGTGGGTGGGTAGACAGGTGAGTGGATGGATGGATGGGTAGATGGGTGGTTGGGTGGATGGATGGATGGATAGATGGGTGGATGGGTGGATGGGTGGATGGGTGGATGGGTGGATAAAAGGAAAGAAACTAGGAAGGGAGGGAGGAAAGAGATGACAAAGCCAATTCTTTAGCATTTCAGATCCTTACCCATCACATTAAGCTTCAATGGTGCTGACCCCTTGCCAGGGTGCTGGGGGGCTGCTCTGAGCCTGTGACCTGCTGCTCCCCAAGGCGATCTTTCCTCACCTTCCCTGCTGTTGACCCAGGACCCCATCCATCCCTCCTCTTTCCTAGCCCTATCTCCCTGCCTCCGGCTCTTTCTCCCACCTCCACTCTTCTCTGATTCTCCTTTTTTCTCAGATCCTCTGCCAGCTATGCCCAAGGGCAGAAGGTTTTACAAGTTGCTTTCTCCTGCTGCCCTGAGTGTGTCTTGAGTCTGACCATATTAATGAACTCCTGTGAAGGCAGTTACCCTGGCTGCAAGTGTGTGATGTGCCTGTGCTCTGCAGGGTCCCTTCAGGAGTGGTTGTGCAACCCCAGCTGTCCATGTGCAGGGCATGCCTGCAACTCTTCCTCTATGCTGCAGGAGCACAGAAGAGGGGGCAGGAACTAAATCCAAATACATGATCCACACTGAGACCCCCATGTGAAACAGGGTGGGGTTGGGGAATGATGGGGGTGATTAAACTACAGTATGTTCATAGGAAAGATTCTCCAAAATGTAACCCATTTATCTGTAGAAGAACAAGAGCCTGCCAACAGCCTGTGCTAGTCAGTTCCACCTGCTTTGACCAAACACCACTGAGTGGATGGCTTAAAGCAGCAGAAATCTGCTTTCTGGGAGTGCCAGGGACTAGAAGGTCCAAGATCAAGGTGCTGGTGAGGTGGGTCTGGTGGGTCTCAGTTTGTGGATGTGGCACCTCTCTCTCCTCACAGGCTCATCCTCCACCTATGTTTCTGGGTTCTCTCTTGCACCCCCATTTCCTCTCACAAGACACCGCACAGCCCCACCCTGAAGGCCTTGTCGTAAAGGTCCTATTTTAGTGAACAGCTCCTTTTCTCTTAGTAATCTGTTTTTTCTTACAGGGGTCCACTCTAAGTTTATACAGACCCAAAATATTATTTTTCCTACCTTACCTCCCCATCCTCCAAGGGTTTTCCAGATGCTTTAGAGGAAGAAGAGGCAAGGAGAGGAGCTAAGAGATCAAGGGGGTGAGTGGAGACTGTGGGAGAGGTTGGTACACAGAAGGCAGTGGGCAGTCTTGACTTTCCGGGGAGCAGCTGGTGGTGGGGCAAACTTGGGCAGGAAGGAGTTCTGCAGAAGACTTGGGCCTCTTCCACAGTGTTTGAGAAATGCTGTGGGAGGAACAGAATCTTCAGATGTTACTTTAACCCTATTCTTTTAGCTGAGAGTTAAAACTGAACCATACGGATACTAGAGATAGGAAGAGGAATAATGGAAAAATTTTCCTTCGGAGTTTTCCACCTACCAAGAGCGGGATTTTTAGCAAATTCTCCCAGCTGGTGGAACCCATGGGCAGTGAACCAAAGAGGAACTCAGAGATGGGAGAGGGTGATGTGGCTGGGGGAACTGAGTGGGACCCAGTGGATTACGAAAGCCAAGTAGATTGGGAGAGGCAGTTTCTCCACATGTGGGGTGTGGAGCGCTGCATCTCTCCAAGATGCCTGGTTCTGGGGCTGTTGCCCCAGCTCAGCTCAGTCAGCCATCTCTGTTAGGGTGCTGCTTTCTGGCCCCCACATCTGTCTGTCCCTCTGAGGCAAGGATTAGAGAAGAAAGGAGATAAGACCTCGTCACTGACCCAGACTGTCACCCGCACCAAAATTGTGTGGGGTAAATCCTGCTTCAGGTCCTCACTGGGCCCTTTTAGGCCTGTAGTTGAATTCTTTCTCATATCAGCAAGCTTATTATTCATCATCCTCTATTATTTTTAAAAACATCAATGCTTTATCCTGACTCTTTGCTTTGCTGTCTGCTTAAATGTTCGATTTGAAAAGTTGCTTTGAATCCAGGGCAACTGTCACCCAGAACGCCAACTAATAGTGGCTGACATCTTAAGAAAATGAAAAGTGCCACGCCGGGGAGAGACGCATTCGCTAGGCAGAGGCTTTATGCAGAGACAGAGAGTGAGCGCTCCAGAGAAGTCTTATTCCTGTTTCTTGGAAATGGCCTTTTAGCTTTGGTTGCAAAATTTTGCAAGATTATTCTGTTTCACCAGCACCAGAACCAGCCTGCCTGGGCAGAATGGGATGCTTATGGAGACCATTGTGAGGTGTCTTTGAGTAGCCAAAGGCTGGAGCCATTCCTGAGCCAGAGGTCTGCTGTGAGCTACTCTTTTCTACATAAGTTAAGGTGCCACCACGGAGCCACCCCTGGCTCCTGCAGAAACCTGAGGCATTCTGAGGGCTCTGCAGGGGTCTTCTGGCACTGGTCAGCCTTTCTGTGAAGGAGTACATAGTCATCACTGAGGAAATTGGCATTATGTGCACTGAATGTAGATTGCAATTCTCCATTCAGATGTTCCTTCCAGCTGGTGGTGAGGTTCTCTTTATCAAGTACCAGTGCTGTGTAATCCACTCTCACCTTAAGCAGAAAGATCTGGAGAAAAAGTGCCCAGCCCTCAATTCACTGAGTTAATTGTACTTCTGTTCCTGCTGAACAAATAATCCCAAAGAGGTGGAGATCTACTGACTCAGCCACTCACCCTGATTCCCCAGGGCCTGCATCTAGGGAGGTCTGGTGACACCATCTACATACAGCTGAACCTCCCTGCAGGAAAAGTGATTCTGGGATAGGAATGAAGGCTTGCAGGGCTGTCACCTCCCTGGGACTACATTTTCTAATTGCAGAAGGTAACAGTCCATATGGTGTGTCAACTTGGGAAGTTTAGAAATTTCAGTAGGTAACTCAGCAGGGGGCCAGGGTCCTGATTTTGTAGACAGCCTGAGCCTGGGCAAGAGGAGGGCAGGGAGATGCTGTGAGCACTGTACCCACAGGGACAGATAGCCTGCACACAACAGGAGGGAGAGAGGCTTGCTCTCCCCCTTTTGCTCTTGCTGCTTCTGCTGTCCTCTGCTGCCCTGAAGTGTTGCCCCTGTGCCATGCCCCTCTGCCTTGGAGCCAGCTGATTGCAGACTGAAACCTCCACAAACTGTGAGCTAAATAAGCTTTTCCTTCCTTAATGTGGAGTATCAAGTATTTTGTCTCAGCAATGAGAGAAAAGTAACCAAGACACAGAGCAACATCTCAGAGTGGCAAGAGAAGAGAGACTGCATTTTGTGCAGAGGGGGCGCCATGGACAGCATTAACACAGAGGGCGTGCTGTGGACAGCATTAACGCTAGTCTGCCTGGCCCTGAGAGCCTCTTGCTCATACAAGTGTTTGTTCCTTTCCATTTCTAAAGCTCTTGGTGGTCACTAATTGGTTGGCAGGGGCTCTGTTCCTCACTTGTAGTTATTCTGGAAGGTCCTGCGGGAGGTGTGGATGGAGACTTTACATAGCTTTGCAGGCTTCCCGTAGTGAGTTCTTTGGGAATTCAAAGACACCCAGGTTGGCTGCTTCAGTGTCCCCAAGCCACTGCCTGACCTCCATCAGGTCACTCCTTGCCCAGCACCTCTTCTTTTCAGAGTATGAAATGGGCATTTGACTAAGTTGACCGTATAATTGTTCAGATTCCTAAGTAACTAGAGAATGCATTGTAGGGTTTTGGTTGTAATAGAAACTGACTTTGGTCAATTTATTTCCAAGACACTGGTTTAGAGGAGACAGAGAAAGCTCTAGAGACTTTGTATAAAAAGAGAGAACTAGCCATTAGTCTTATCAGGACATCAAGAGAATGACATCAATTATTTTCAATTCTCTTTTATTCCTTTTCTTCCTTTGTTTTTTAGTCTCATTGTGCAATCCAGGCTGGCCTTGAACTCACTGTGGATCCCAGGCTGGCCTCGGACTTGCAATGATCCTCCTACGTCAGTCCCAAGTGCTGGGATTATAAGTGCATGTGTGCCACCATGTCTGGCCTCTGTTTTCATTCTTTTATAAATTAAAATTTCAGGTAGTGGACATGTGAGGACCCTGATTTAGGCCAGGAGGCTGCTCTTAGCCCATGGAAGGGTGAAATCCCCTGGCTATCAGTCTCCCCAGACCTCAGTATTGTTTACACAAGAAGGTGGGATGTGGGGACAGGGCAGCCACCAGGAATTTGCATGCCCCATCCTGGCTGGTGAGGGCAGAGCCACGCCTGGCACTCAGACCCCTAGGCTACCACTAGGCCTTACTCCCAGCAGTGCCTGAGAGCAGAGGGCATCATGAGCCTCTTGGTCCCAGGGAACGGTGATCACATTAGGCATGGCAATGGCAGAAGGAACTTTTGGTTTTGAAAGGCCCTGCCTTATCCGCCAGGCACAAGTGGTTTGGTTAGAAGAGCCACGAAGATCCCTCAGAAGCTCATTTCACCTCTAAATGTCACTGGAAGATTTAGAGAATAATGGATTCTGACATGGGAAGTCTGCCACAATCAGCCTCAAGGACAGCAGAAAAGGCTCCATGGCCCGGCTCTCTGACCCTAGGAAGACCTCTGTGCCTGTTCGTTCTGTGGGGGAAAAACCAGATCAAACAAATCTATTGTTTTTCTGCCTATTTCCTCCATGATCTGGGCCCTGAATAAAATGTATTTGAAGAAACATTTTCTAGAATAAGCATGATTTGTGTAGCTTAAGCATTAAGTTCAGAGTACGGTCTATGAGGGACCCACACCATCCAAAAGTCAGATCATGCATGAGCTTGATG
>NDGM010795209.1:0-10449 GCA_002564305.1 Octomys mimax
GTGACATAGTGTTTGCTTGGCAAGTATGAGGACCTGAGTTTGATTCCTGATATTTAAAAAAAAAACAAAAACAAAAAAATAGAGGAGGGCTACCAAATTGCTTCAGAAATTGGCAAAAATAAGTGTGTTCAAAGCCAAGGGTAAGTATTTTGAGGGGGATTAATGGCAATGTTTCTTTTCCTGTAATGTATCTTTTAAAAGTGTAAATAGGGGCCAGGGTACAGCAGTCCTCTCCTGCGTGAGAGCTGACTAGGGGCCCTGAGCTCAGTAATAAACGGCTTTCTAAATTTAAAAAAAAAAAAGGACAAAGAAGTCAGTTGAAGGGGCTCCCACTTGAACAAAGCTACTGACATAATTTGACCATAAAATAAACAATACAGGTCAGGCAGGGTAGCACATGCCTATATTCCTGCTAAAACAGGAGGCTAAGGCAGGAGAATAGTACATTTGAGAGGAGCCTCAAGCTATATAGCCAGAACCTGTCTCAAATAAAGCATAGTAGGTGGCAGGGGCCTTTAATCCCAGCACTCAAGGAGGCTGAGGCAGGAAGATCACAAATTCAAGCCTAGCCTAGGACTCTTGGCCACTTTTCTATACCCTATGTCAAAATTTTTTTAAAAAGGGATGAGTAAGGCTCTGGGTTCAATCTCCAATTATTGCTAAAAATAAGTAAATAACTAGATTAAATAACATAATGATAATAGATTATAACCCATTACAACTTATTAAGTAAAACAGAAAAACAGATGAGGAAAACATATACTAATTAGAGTCATAGCTATAGTCATAATTATAAGTATTATCATAAGTATTATCTATCATTATTTATTTGATGAGTGATGGGATATTTACATAGTTTCAAACTATTTCCCACAAAGAACTTAATAATTATAAATGAGAAATAACTTCACATGGAGAAGGCTGGCAGATGCCACCATGATCAAATGATTTCAGGGACACCGGGGACAGGGTAGATGGGAATCACATGCTATGTGGTAGGAGCCATCAGAATATAGCATCGCTTCCTTGCTGCTCCTTTCAAGAGTCAAATCTTGCATCCAATTCATGAAACATCAGAAAACTCAAACCAAGGGGCACTCTAAACAACTGGCTTGGCCATGCTTAAGTATTAAGACTTTGCAAGTCAATAAAAGACTAGAGAATTCTAGATTAAAGGAGACCAGAGAAATGTGATGACTAAATGCAGTATGTTGCTGTACTAGGATCCTGCTGTCACCTTGAAAGAAATATCAGAGCTGTTAAACTCAAAAAGCCGCCCCTTATATCAACTCTAAAAACAACAACAAACAGTAAAGCCAGAAGGCTTTAGAAAGGTTTTTACATGATTGTCCAATAGTAACAGCAACAAATGACTCCAGAAACACAAGTGTACAAAGAGACCAACACAAACTTACACAAAAAGTGCGTCTTGCAGGACATCTTCCAAGTGACCTTCACTCATCCTTGGACTGATGCCACTCTTAGTATTGACTAATCATCGTGGTTAAACTGGGGAAGAAATTCATCAGGAAAAACTTTCTCTAGGAAAGATACAACAGGACAAGAGAAAGATTTATTTCAGGAGAGATGATCAAATATGCTGAGGAAACAGAATGTAGGGGAATCAGTTTGTGGAAAGCAGCAGAAATCCAGGTGCATGTTGGAGAAAGCTGGCTTCCTTTGCTCCTTGTCCTTCCCCCTGAAGACTGTAGGACATACTTGGTGGTGGCTGGAGGGTTCAAGCCCGAAGAGACTCATGTGTACTCACTAGGGCACAACCCAGATGAAGCTGGATGCCCGAATGCCAAGTTCATCACTAAAAAGGAGGTGGAACATTTCTGAGGTCTCCTGGCTTGTCTGATGCTGAGAATGGGCAGGCTACTTTTAGGGCTATGCCTAGCTGTCACTCGGGAGCCAGAAGTGACACCAGTTCTTATTTCAGAGGGTGTCTTTTTTGTTTGCTTATTTTTTTTCCCTTTTAGGCAAACTACAAATCAAATCAAAATGGCAGTCATCTTTAGAAAATATAATCTGCCATAGACTTGAAGAAAAAAAAGCTTTCTCAAACTCCTGTGGTGACAAATCACAGAGTAGGGCCTTCTGGAGGGCAGCTATTGTTCGCTTTTGTATATGGAGAACTGGTCCTGAGCCTTACCTCACCTTGATACCACTGTTTCTGAAATACATGATGATCCTTTCTCCCTGCCCACAAGGCTTTTCCTCTTCTACCAAGTGTATTTTTTTTTCTTAAACCAACAGAACCTCAATTTGAATGAACCAGAATCAGAACTGATCCCAATTTTTAGAGGCACTGATAAAAAATGCCTGCATGGGAGTGGGCACAGACTTGTAGGGAATGAGGCTGCCCCAAATGACCTTCTGTTTTCCTACAAATTCACCCCCAAACTTACTTACTGTGATCCTAGGATAATGAGATCTGGTATTGTAGAACCCCTACAGCATGGTGTCTCATACACACTGGGAAATGCAAAACCATCATACCCAAAGGGAAGGTATTTGGAGAACTCACCTGACCTTTGAAATGTAGTAGTGGGATATCACCTTGGGCACAGTGACAGAAACCCAAATATTGTTAGCTTAAAATAGAAGTCCATGTCTCAGTCATGTAAGAATTCAAATGGGACACAGAGCCAGTATGGAAGCTCTATGACCATCAGGGGTCCAGGATCCTTTAAATATTTGTTCTGCCATCCTCAAAATATGCTTTTATCTGTGAGCCAATGTGAGTACTCCAATTTCTATCATGCTTACTTTATAGCCAAGAAGAAAGAGGCATAGGGCAAAGGCAAGGGGATACTACTTCCTTTCAACAATATGTCCCGACTTCACACACAACTTGCTCTTATTTACATACCATTAATCAGAATTCATCACATGGCCACAGCTGGCTGAGGTAAGGCTAAGAACTTAGCAATCCTAGTATTATGTAAAAGGGAGAGAATATATCCTGGAGCAACAACTAACAAATTCTGCTCCAAGAGTACTATACTGTAGCTGCTTAGAATGAACAGGGATTTATCTGTTTTTATGGTCCTAGAATATTTAGGTCTAAGCTGGAGCCAATTTTCCTGACTCAGAAGTATATGCTAGGCCAAAGCCAGAACAGACAGTATCTGCCTTGCTGGCTTCTCTGGAACTCCTCTAACATTAACAATGTCTAGTGTACATCCTGTCTGCAAGAGGTATGGCCCCAGCATCCTGCTTTATCAGGATACAAAACTACTAGACACTTCCTTCTGCACACTGAGACCTTACCTTCCCAGTCTGGCCAAGAAGGATTGGACATCATGCTCTCCTGAGAGAGGGCAAGGGGTTCCCTAGGAGAACCAATCCTCCCTTGGCCAAGGAGACTTCAGGTGGAAGTTGTCCACTGACAAGAAGGTAGAAACAAGACTGGATATGGTGGAGCACACCTGTAATCCCAGCACTGGGGAGGCTGCAAATAGGAGGATCATTACGAGTCTGAGCTGTGTAGTGAGATGCTGTACCAAATACATTTAAAAAAAAAAAAAAAAAAAAAAAGGCAGAAACATCTTGACTACAGACAGGAGCCTAGGCCAGCACACCAGCAGGAGGCAGGAAACAATGAAATCCTCACCTGTCAGTGGTGCCCCAAGAACCACTGGCTGCCAGCTGCACCCCTGGGTTCTTTTTCAACCTTGTCAATTTAGATCATCTCTACGGAAAGGCCATTCGGTCTTGACATGGGCATTGGCAGCTTTCACAAAGCTGAGTGTCGAGAAGCATGGCCGATTGCTCTGGAGCCTAGAGTGGCAGGAACGGATGGTAAATACATGGATTCTAGAGTCAGATTTTCTAGATTCCAGACCTTTTAGTGTTTATTAGCTTATGACTACCAATGAGTTACCTGGTATCTCCAAACCTTGGTTTTTCATCTATAAAGTGGAGACAACTGTGCCCATGTAATGGAATTGGTGAGGAATGAATGGCATGCAGTAAGTCCCAGTCTCACTGAACCTCATGCATGTGAAGCAGGAAGCTGTTTTACCCCATAGGGCAGGGCATGATGGGTGACAACTCTTGGCATAGATAGCTGTAGAAAGTATCCAGTCTAGCATATCTTTTGTTTTTGTCTGCTGTGTACTTTTATCTGCTTTCTTGGGTCTTAGCTTTGTTTTCCCCAGGAGGGTGACAAATACTGGCCCACTCTGCACCCTAGAGGGTCACATTCAGGGTGCTCCTGGTGCCCCACTCAGGGGAGTGTGTGCTGTAGGACAGCCTTGTCAGCCCCTTTTGCTGTGTTCTGGCTGCTGTGATCGACAACGGTTGACAGAGCATGATCCAGCCCAAGGAAAGGAAAAGGGCACCAAGATCAAAGGCTCCTGGCAGGATCCAGGAAGTTCTTCTGGTATCAAAAGGACACCATCCCCTCAGGTATTTGAGGGCCACTGTGTGAAGCACTCTGTGTGGCACACTGAGATACCAGGAGGAAGAATAGGAATGCCAAAGAATGATGGGACAGTTATGCTACAGACCTGATTAGGTCATTGTTCCACCTCCAGGAATGAGGATAGGCAGACATCCTTCACAAAACACTTATCTTTTATTTATTCACAGAGCTCACCAGAAATGCAAATTCATCTCATTCTCATAACATATACCTACCATAATATTTGATATGGTAGGAGTAATATGGAGTCATCTGAGAACAAATTAAGATTTAGGCAGATTCAATCTAAAGTTTGTGGTCAGACGTCACAGACCTTCCTTCTTTCAAATGTGAGTGGTGTGTCTGGAGCAAATGAGGGTGTAGATGAGTCCTGGAGCCAGGGTCAGAGCAACATCCAGGTCATATGAGGTGTGATAGCACTGAAATTGCAGCTTCTACTTCCCAGAGGCCCCTATTCTTGACCCATTTGATGTTTCTCTCCAGTGTCCAAGTATTCTTGTTTTTTAATATTCTTAATAGTCCCTCTTGTAAGGCTTAATTTTCCTTGTAGTAATATTTTTTCTGAGATTTTTCAGGTTTTTACACCTGGTCCAATCTTGTAGGCACATCCTAAAACTATGAAGCCTTCAATAAGCAAACGCTCAGAAATGCAGAACATTCCTGTGAATGCCCCTTGCCCCCCATTGTGGTCAGAATGGATAACATGGGTCAGTAGGGGTATAAATCTTAACTTTGGAAAAACATGTAAGCCTTATATCACTAGCAGCCTACAATCTGTCAGTTAAAATTATAAACTGCCTAGTGGATAGGGCGGTAGCTCATTGGTACCTGCGTCTGACCCCTAGTACTGGGGAATAAAAGCCTCTCTGGTTATTGTGCGATACTAGCATGCTTCTATAATAGTTATCTGAAGCAACTGTGTGGGAATTGTATTCCTCTCAGCCTTGATAAAAGATTTAACTTGTATATAGAGAGACTTTGTCTTTAAGATTCATGAAACTTCTTTCTCAATGACATGATCGTATTTGTTTCAACAAATAAAGCTATCTCATCAGCAAGCTGAGAGTTACCCTATCCCATTTACCTCCCTGGTATAACACCAAGTAACCTCTGGGATTTGTGCCCCCAGCCTCAGAGAGCCAAGATTAAGGCCATGTGGGGCTTGTTAAAAGAACAGAGGAGGAAGCACCGGTACACTGTCAGTTATTTACAGGAGAAAGGAGAGGACCAGACTAGTAGGAATAGCAGAAGCAGCTCTAATCCCAACTGCTCAGCAGGTTGAGACGGGAAAACAGTGAGGAGCAGGTCCGCTTGGGCAACACAAGCCAGACTGCTTCAAAAATGGAAAGGGGTAGGGGAAGAGCAGTGGAGGAAATTAAGGGGAGAGAGAGACTCGAGAAAAACTCAACCTTGACCACCGAATCTGGCCCCTAGCCAGCCCTGATCCTCTGACATCACTGAGCACACACCTGCTGGCCCCAGAACATTCCATTCTTATCCCTTGACAGAACAGGGCTGCATTCCCTGGCACGGGGTGAAATCCCAGGGAACAGAGACCCTGCTGGGACCTGGCTGGAGTTCATACCACTGCAATTATTGGCCTGAGTGCTCCCTCCGCTGCCCAGGTTTTTCTTCTCCTCTTCCAGTCCTCAGGCACCTCTGGATCCTGTCACCCTCAAAGCTGTCTGCCTCTATCCTTGAAGGTGGCACTCAGCTGGGTGCCCAGGTTCACCCTAGGTGACTCACAGTTCAGGCCAAAATGGCAGGAAGCTCTCAGCCTCGTGAATTTGGAAACTTCATATGCCAGAGGCAGTGATGCCCAAAGTTCTCTCCTGTCAGTAGGCCTGATGGGGTCCCTGTTGGGATACTCCCCGACTGCTGTCTATAGGCTCACTGGGTATCTTGGCAGAGGACCCAGAGGGCTTCTGACCAGGGTTGGTCTGAGATGAGAGCAGCCTGTTATTAGCTGCCGACCTCAAGAACCATTCATCTTAGGATGTCTGTGGACCTGCTGGGAACTGGTGCTGTCTCATCAGTGCCATGTGGTCTCAGTTTGCTAAGGGAGTAGCACTAACTCAGGCTACGTTTATCAGCTGAGGCAAATGACGCTCCTCCTAAGATAAGGTGGACCAAAGCCAAGTCCCCATAACTCAATTTGACAAGGTCTCCAAGCCGCTTAGCTGTCAGAGACCTGGCTGTATAGGGTTAAGCTGCTAAACACAGGGACTTCTGGCTGTGTTGGAAAAGTGCATATGCATAGTGTGCTGAAGTCAAGGAAACACCACAGCCAAGGCAGCTGAAGAGAGGACTGCCAACCTTGGAGACCAAACAGCTCTCTTCACTGGCAAAACAACTGCCTTTGTTTCTCAGAGACCTGGTCATTTTTGTGGGCTTTGAGCTTTCGTATCCACCTCTACCAGAATCTCCCTAAATCTGAAAAAATATACAGGCTATCCAGGGACGTTCTTTGTCTCAATTCCCAGACAGTCCTTATTCCTGAGAGTTTTAACCTTCCTGATTTGCTGTCCACTAGTTTAGGTGACGGGATAGGCCAGGATCCCAATATTTAGCTCGCACATGGCCTATTCAACGTAGGCTGTTTTCAATATTGAGGAAAACCCAAGACCTCTGACTTCGTCATGGTTTATATCCCAGGATGGGAATGTAGGAGGGGGTGTCAAGACTGACAGTGAATAGGACCACAGGCATTGAATGTTTATAAACCAGGAATCAAGTGGAGGGTTTTATGGGGCTTTCTTGAATTTGTTCTCATGAAAGACTTGTGAAGCAGGTCTGTTATTATCTCCACTGAAGGATGTGTTGGCTGAAGGTTAAAAGGTAAAATCTGTTGTCCAAGGAGATAGGACAGCAACTGTATAGCTCCACTATGATCACCCCCACACCCTGTCTAGACCCAGAATGCTGCCAGATAGGATGAGTCAACAGGCTAAATGGCTGAGTCAATGGCATCATCCAACCTCCTGTGCCCCCTGGACAGATGTCACTCAAAGGACACATGAAAGCAGCTAGAACAGAGTAGGTCCTTCGAGTCTCAAGAGCCAAGTCAAGTAGCTGAAGTGAGGGGTCAAGACCCAGGGGCTCAGAAGGGATCACAAAGTCCTAGAGCACCACTCAGGCCCCAGGAGCTCTAGGACTAAGAACAGAAACAGATTCTGCCCTGCCAGGACAGTGGGGCTGCCTTCTGCAATGCCTTTGGGTCTCAAATGCTCCCACTTCTTGAATAAATCAGTGCCCATGTAATGAAGGTCACATCCTGGCCACATTTCCTGAAGCAAGGATCTAACCAGCAGCTGCTTCTGGTATGAGTGGCAGTGAGTGTTTGAAATCAAGACTACCCAGACCCCATGGCACACGCCTGTAATCCTATCACTCTGGGAGGGTGAGGGGTTTAATAAGAACTTATTTCAACATAAAAACTTCTAGAAAAAGATTGGAGATGTAGCACAGTACAAAGGCCCTGAGTACAGTCTCTAGTACTGCAAAGAAACAAGAAAACAAAAACTTTGCATCATACTTGGGTCCCACAGCCATGGGGTATGACATGCTCTGCCGCACCTCCACTTAGTTCACCTGCCCTGAAAAACAGGGACAGCCAGTGTCCCTCTAGCTCTGCTATACTACAGTGCTTCCATGGGGCCTCATGAGGTAGAGTAAAGCTCGCTTGCTTGTTTTTCTTTCTTTTTTGTTTTTTTAGATAGGATCTATGTAGTTCAAGCCAGTCTTGAACAATGTAGTTCAGGATGGCCTCAAACCTATAATCCTCCTGCCTCAGCCTGAGTGCTTGGGATATAGGTGTCACTGCACCCAACTGCTAAAAATACTTTTAATACAGACATCATTTTCTCAAAGTCTTTTGGCTCTAAATCAGTACCAATGAGCCAAGAGTGGTCAACAAGTCTGAATGTGCGCAAGGCGGAGAGAGCAGCCTCCTACAATAGGGCTGGGACCCCTTGGCTAGGCTCAGGTTCTACCTCCCACCCAATCTTCAGGAACTGCCTGCCAGCCACAAGCCTAGACCTGTGTTGCCAGCTTCCCCAGCCTCTCTGCCTCATCTGGGCCTGACCTTGCCCACCAAAACTTTGCCCCCACCCCGTCCCCAACCCCCCAGTCTGCAAATACAAACAGAAAGGGCAACTTATCTGCATTACCCAACCAGGGCAAACAGCTCTTGCCCAGTCCCTGCCCTCCCCTAACAATGTTGTGCTCCTGAGCCACAGATATGCATGGGGAGATCTTTTTTCTCATGCCTATTTCCTCCTGGCAAGACTTTCTACATTCAGGAGACCACAGTTCAGTAGTTTCCTAATCTCCACTGTAAAAACCTAAGTCTACAAAAATCTTCAAGCAGTCATGAGCTCCATTCCCAAACTGCCAAACTCTGCCAATTTCAGAAGAAACTCCACAACTGCCTTTATCCAGATATTCCAATTACTCGCAACTTTTTCAAAAGTCTTCCTGATCTCTCAGCCAAATCATTCGGATTTCAGGGTGGGCCTGCTCCCCTCTGCTCTCATCTCACATAAACAGAGGCTTGCTCCTGAAGGACACACCTAGGGCACACCTCACCACTCATACTATAATGGTCAGGAGCCACTGTCCTTCCAGTTTCTGCTGGGCTACTAGCCAGCTGTGTGACCTTGAGCAAATTATGTAACCTCTGAGGCTTGGTTCTCCCACTGATAAAAGTGCTCAATTATTGGATCTTGTTGTAGAATAAATTGTCTTCCCCAAATTCATTTTTGAGACCTAAATCTCAATGTGACTGTACTGAAGATGGGGCCTTAAAGAAGGCAATTAAAGTTAAATGAGGTAATAAGGGTGACATAATCCTAATCAGATAGCACTGCCACCTCCTAAGAAGAAGAAGAGACACCACAGGCTCCCCAAAGACCACAGGGCAGGGCAAAATGGCAGCCTTCTGCAAGCCGAGGTGCATTGTTTTGGCAGCTCACGCTGGCTAAACCCTGCTCCTTGCCCCTTCCTGCTGCCAGATCTGCACTTGGATGCTGGTCAGAGGGAAGAGTGAGCCAGGTGTCTGCTGAGTGCTTCTACCTTTGAGTCATGGAAGTGGCTTGAGCTTCTAAGGAGAGACTGGGAAATCCCAGCCTCCCCAGAGATTGTTAGCCAGAGCTCTCATGGCTACTTTTATAGTTTACCATTCTTTAATTAACTCACATTTCTCCCTTCACAAAGTGCTCTGGCCCAGACCTGAGAGGTGGGGAGAGAGAGAGAGACAGACTTTTTTGAGACAGGGTTTTGCTTTTGCCCAGGATTCTACCTTGACCATATCAGTAGTGGAGACTTCAGGTTCACACCACCATACTTGTTGTTTTTTGCTATAACAGAATACTTGAGACTGGATAACTTATAAGGAAAGAAGGGTAAGTTTATTTCGGTTAACAGTTCAGGGGCTAAGAGTCTATAAGGATGAGGAAGGGAGATAGCTCATGCAGCATAAGCACCTTCCAGACAAGCACAAGGTCCTAAATTCAATCCCCAGTAGGAAAAAAAAAAAAGTTGTAAGCATGATGCCAGCAAAGGTCTTGCACTGGTTCGTCTCATGGTAAAAATACATAAGGGAAGTGGGAAGTAGATATGTGGCAGGAAGCCTTGCTTTATAAAAATCTACTTCTCCGGTAACCAATCCAGTCCTGCAGTTTAAACTCATACATGTGAGAAAAGGATTAAGCCCTTTACAAGAGCTCCTGCGTCCCCAGGGCCTGAACAGTTCTCTCAGACCCTACCTGCCAATACTACCCCACTGAGGAATTAACATTCTAACACATGAACTTTAGGTGACACGCTCCAACCACAGCAGGTGAGAGAGAGATGAGAGACGGTGTGTGTGTACATGGAGGTGTATGTACTGGGTGGGCCACTGCATACAATGTCCAGAGAACTGACCCTTTCTGTGGGTTGCTGCTATCTCTGAAGGCCCTGGCCTAACTCTGTTACCCCACCTCCTGGCCATCTATGCCAAGCACTTTTTTTTTTTT
>NDGM010795448.1:0-10822 GCA_002564305.1 Octomys mimax
CCCTGCAGGCGGCAAGGCAAAGCCCTGAGTCAGAGCCTTTCCACCAGGGACCAGATGAGACTATAAACATAAAGGACTTTGGGGAAGGGGGAGGGGGGGGAGCAAGCCCTGCCGCCGATTTTAGGCGAATTTTGCAATACAGTTGACAAGACTTTTAAAGGTCCTGTTAACGTTGTTATCTCTAGAAGATGGTCTTACTGTAAAGGTAACGACTGGATGCCACGGTCCCCCAAAGAGGGCATTCTTTAAATTGAGCAGAAATGCTTCAGGCACAGGCTGAGTGAGGGGCAGTTGTTCCGGGTCACGCTAATCCTGAGTGAGTCTGGCGCTCCTCTGGAGGCGGCACCCAGGAACAAAGAGGAAGGCTAAGGGGGGCCTGGTTAGCGCCCACCCTCCACACAGCGCCCAGGCCAGCCTGCCAGGGCTGGGCAGAAGAGACCAGGAGGGGAGCCGACCCCAGGAAGGGCACCTGCCCCAGCCCCTACCTCAGCAGGTCGATCAGAGCGAAACCGGACCACTCCGGAAGCACAGGGCCAGCGGCACCCCCAATCCCCTGCAGGTGCCATGGGGAAAGGGAAGTGCAAGGCAGCTATGGGCCCGCGATGACTCCCCCTCAACATGACTCCCATAAAAATTAAGAAGGCACCGTGGTCCGGAAAGAGCCGACACCCAAGACAGGGGACCCCCCCCCTCGGCCAATATCACTGGGTCCACAAGCGCGCGCGGATAGGACGTCCTCGCCCGGCATCCCTCCGCCAGCCGGAGCCGCCCCCACTTGGCGTCCTCAGTGCACAGGGCGATTCTTTTGTTGCAGCCACGGGAGACAGAGGGGTGCGCATCCCGGCAGCGTGCGGGGCGCTGAGGTGGGGGGCTCACCTTGTCTGGGGGCGGGAACTGCAGCTGATTGACATCGAGGGGCGTCATCAGGGGAATGGTGTCGAAGCCATCCTCCAGCAGCGGCTGCTTGGTGCCCTTCTCCGCGAAATTGTTCCCCAACTTCACCATGGTTCCTGGGGACCCGAGGCTGCTGCCTGCGGAGGGAGGGTGGCGCCGAGGTCACGGCGAGCCAGGGCCTGGGTGGGGCGCAGTGGACGCGGGGGCCACAGGGGAGGGGTCGCGAGGACGCGCAGGCACGTCCTGTTCTGGGGCTGTGCGTATTATGGACCCAGCTAGCGAGACGAAGCCCCCGCGCCCCGGCACTGCGCAGAGGGGAAGGGGGTGCCGCCCCTGCCCGGCTCCTCCAAACGCGTCCCTTGTGCTGGAGCCCGCGCTCGCAAACGATGCAAGACCGCAGCGGCCCCAGCCCCAGCCCGCGGCGAGGTCCAAGCTTAGCCGCACTCACCCAGCGCGCGCTCCGCAGGTCTGGGCTCCGAGCGCTCTAGCCTCGCTCTTCGCTCCGCGTCGGCCGCTCCCGCGCGCAGCAATGGCGGAGGCGGCGCAGGCCGGGCGGGGGCGCAGCTTGCGATCCGCGCTGCCTCCGCCTCCGCCTCCTCCGCGCGTAGCCTCCGCCCCGCCGCCGCCCGCTTGCGCGTACGGGAACGGTGTGCCTTCGCCTTGACGCAGAGCCCGCCTGCCGCACAAAGGAGCGCGGGCTGGGCCGGGGGTCTCTCGGGGACGCTTTTGCGCCCCAGTGAAAAGCGCCGGGCGGGAAGCTGACGCCCCTGTGGAAGAGGTCTGGCGGGTGGGGAACCCGAAAGGGGCTGAAGAAGCTAGGGACGGGCGCGACACCCCAAGGCGGTGGAAGGTGGGATTGCTGCCTAACTGCAGCCGCCGACCTGGAGTCCTGAAGGACGGGGGAGCAGGGCGTCCGAGTGCCGCGGCGAAGGCAGAGTCTAGGCTGCTTAGTGAGAGGCTGGAAAGAAAAAGGACGCGGCGCTGTATGAGGGGACAACCGTCGGGGAAGGAGGGGCGGGTTTCCCTGGAGCGGGAAGCTGGGGTGGCGCTCGAGGGCCCAGGGTCGGCTAGGGAGGTGGAAAGGCAGGTCCCCCCCCACTCCCACTGCGGGTGCCTCTTCCCAGGTATATCTGGCTCCGAATCTCCCACCCCCCAGCACGGGACCTGGAAGAAGAAGGGTACAGATTAAGGTCCCGTTGCGCAGCCCTCCGCATCAAGTCAGGGGCGGATGCGGAGAAGGCCAGCACGGGAGGGAGGTGCGGGGTGCCCGGCACCTGTGCCCACTCCAAGCCCGGCTCAGGCAGAGAGGAGGTGCCCTAGAGCTCTAACTCAGGGTCAGAGTCCTTGGGCATCGCTGGGGAATCCTGTAATATCCTGAGCCCAGGGACCAGGATAGATAGGAACCTGCCTGGGCGCTGCAGGAGGACTAGGCCTCTTGTAGGTTCTGGGATTTGGAACCAGGACATATAGGGCTGCGGACTCAGCCTGGCCCTTGCCATTAACCAGGTGAGCCAGGAAGCTGCTCTGACATGTGCTTGTGCTGCTGGCAAGGTGACAACGGACTGGTAGGTAGGAATCTGCTGGGCACTGACTGAGTGTGTCCCTGCGACCCTGGCTCCTTGCACCCTATAAGAGACCTTCAAAGTCCAGTTTGTGACCGTGAAAGGGACTGCTTCTGCCCCCACTGCTGCCCAAGGGATGTACAGAACCCACACACATCATCAGAGTCCTGCACAGAAGGCGCAGGAGGGGCCCCCTCCCTGTCCCTCCAGCTCTGAGAAGAACCATGCTGCCCAGAGACAGACGGGAGCACTCACCACTTGGCCTGGCCTGGCCTCTCCTCGCTGCCCTAAGGCTTGTCCTTGGGACTTTCTGTAGTTTCCTTCCTCTGTTGATCTTACCCAGGCCCTGGGAAGTGCACAGTGCCTGGGACACTGTGCTGCCCACAAGGAGCTTGTGGTCGAAGGACTGCAAGGTGCGAGCCTGTGGCAGAGCAGTGGCCCCCAGGCAAGAGGGAGGGTGCCCAAGGACTGCACAAAGTAACACACTCCAGACTGGGCAGCCTGTTGGCTTCCTAGAAATGGAAACAACAGGAAGGAATTCTCGTCCCCTGGTGGAGGCCAGAGAGCCAAGGCCCTGGAGGCTCTTCACTCTGCTTTCCAGCTCTCTGGTGTCCCCTTGTCCTTGGCTTGCGGCCCCTTCTTCCTGCCATCCTTGTGTCTGTCTCTCCCTCAGTGTCCCTGTGAGAAACCTTGTTGGTGGGCTCAGGGCCTATCAGATGACGCAGGGTAAGGTCCTCTCAGAATCTTTAACTGCACCATACCTGTGGTCTTCTAAGTGACAGCCACTCTTGCCATGGGATGTTGGATACGTAGCTTCCTGGGTTAGGACACGGACAGTTCATCTGGGGGATGGTTACCCTGGGCTCACCACAGACACAGAGGGCATTGGGATGGGGGCACAGGTCATTATGGGGCCACAGACAGCTCTAGATGAGGGAGGGGCTTCAGGGAATCAGATTAAAGAGGCTGTGGTCACAGAAATGAGGACAGCGGGAGCCATGGAGTTGGTTGTGAGACCAGATGGCAGTAAAGTCATCAGAGCCTTGCCTGCTCTCCAGACCTGGCACCCATAGGGGAAACCTGAGGCTGCAGGGCACTTGGCCCTGTTGATTTCCTAAATGACCCTTGGTTGGTTTCCTAAATGCCTCTTAGCTGTACTCTGTTACTGGCAGAGGGGTCACCCCACACGCCCTCTCCAGGGCTCAGTGCACTGAGGTGACCTGTCATTCTCAGGTCCAAAGCTTCTGTGTCTTCCCTTGTCCCTTATCCCACTGGCTGAAGTCCTGATTGTCATGGCAGTAGCCATGTGACACTGAGCCATGTGTATTCGTGACTTTTCCATTGCTATAATGAAATGTCTGTGGCTGGGTACTTTATAGAGCAAAGAGGCTCCCTGGTTCATAGTTCCAGGGTGTATGCTCAACATCCACTCAGCTCTGATGAGGACATCAGTGAATTGATACCTGGATGGGGGCCCACTGAGAGGGAAAGAGCACAAGTAACACAAGAAGCCCGAGTCAGCAGAGAACTGCCTCAGAGAGCCGTCACAATGATGCCAATGCCAAGGTCACTGACCCCAGAGACCTCTCATTGGCCATGGCCTATTAAAGGACCTGCAGCTTCTTCCTGTGACTGCACTGGGGCCCGAGCCTCCATTATGAAATGGGGGTAGGGGGTGAAACACCACCAAACTGGCACCACAGATCAACTTTGAACCCTGTCTTCTCTCCTTCCTAGCTGTGTCACTGTGGGGTGAGCAGATTGACCTGCCAGGACTTAGTTTCCCCCCCTTCAGACTGGCGCAGTCACACCTCCATCAGAGAATTGTTGTGAGACTCAAATGAGCTATGATCATGCATGTTTTAAAAATTGCCTCTTTGGGCCCTTGTTGTTGCTTTGGCCTCTAAGTCTGTGCCTTGTCTTCTCGGGTCTCTGGCCTGTGCTGCAGCCACGGTGAGGTGACAGCCCCCTTCGTGGCCTTATAGGTCTCAGAGTGTTTCATCCTCAGGGTCCCAGAGCTTCTTGGTAGTGCAGAGACGGGAGGGTGAGGGCATGGGCCCCAGCGGGGACGGCTCAGGCTCCCTCTCCGCCATCTCCCCAGCCCAAGCCTGGATGGGCCGGCACCCAGAGTGTCTGCGCATGCATGGTCTGTGGCCGCGGTGCTGATGTGCAAAGGTTCCAACTGTCCTGCAGCCTCGCTGAGCAGCCAGAGACACTTCGTGGTGTCTTTCTTTACAAGATGAGGCATAGCTCACCTGCCACAAATACTGCCATTTCCCGGAGGGCACTTCCCTGGTGTTGGGCACCCATGAACTCTAGTTCCAGAGCAATCTTGTCCCCTAGAGAAACCCCGCCCAGAAACCTGCTCTGCACACAGCCCCCCTGTGGTGCTGTCTCTGGCCCACTTCCTATAGTCAGACGCATGCTGGTGCAGGCAGGGAGAGAAGTAAGGCCCTGGGAACACTCCCAAGCAAATGTTCGCCATGTGCGACAGTAAGCCCCCACCCTATGGAGCCATCGCTGCCCCTCCCAGACGCTGGGCCCAGCTGACCCCGCCCAAGGCTTGCCCGCAGGCCCTTGCAAATGCTCTTCCCTTGGCCTGGGACGCCTTCCCTGCCCCCTGGCCCATCTAACTCACCTTCACCCTTCTACATCCAGTTCCAAAGTCACTTCTTTGAACCAGCCCTTGTTTATGCTTCTCTGTCACAGGGTCTAGCTGTTTCCATCTGATTTATTTATTTATTTAGGATTTTTTTTTTTTTTTTTTTAATTTTTAAAGGATTTTTGAGATAGAGCCTTGCTATGTAGTTCAGGCTGGCCTTGAACTCATTATGTAGCTCATAACCCAGGCTGGCTTCAAACTTTCAGCAATCCTCCTGCCTCAGCCTCCCGAGTGCTGGAATTACAGGTTTGGGCCTCCATGTTCAGTTTTTTGTGTTTTAGAAAATGGCCAAACTAGGATAGGACAATTGAATCCTTCACTTCCGTTCCCCTCTCCCCAGTCTGCACAGAGCCTGCTATTACGCACCGAGTAGTGAGTGCTTCGCTGGACAGGCAGCCTCCTAGTGTATGTACATAGTGAGTCCAGGCACTGGAGCACTCACTGCGAAAACCGAGCTCACCATGTGGGAAGGACCCCCATGTTCTCATCCCACCCGGAGACACGCTGCCCCTGACGTCACGGTGACATTTTCTCTCCAAGAAATTTCTTTCTTACTACGAAATTCTGGAAACCTCCAAATACTGTTTCAAAAATGCATATCATAGAGGAAAAAAACCATAAACACGGTTCCTCCTGGTCCCGTGTCTCCTTTCCATCTGTGATCCAAGCACGAAGCCTTACACAGCAGCCTGGAAACAGCTAGGGAACAAGTGGACTCTTCAGTGTCTTTGTTTATACTCAGAGGAACTCAGAAATACCGTCATGGGGCATTTGGTGACCATCCTGTATTTAAAGAGAACCGCGCACTAATTTGGTTGGGGAGGGGCTTTGGGGAAGCTTGTGTTAGTATTTTGCCTTCCTGCCTTCGTGAACCGCTCAGCCACGCCTGCTTTCCTCAGAGAAGTCCACTCTGCTCTGGCTGCCAGGGCCCCACCTGGGGATGTGTGGGCAGGGCGACAGTATCTTAGGATCAAGGGCTTTGCATGCACCTGGCCCGGCGAGGAGAGGGTGCACTGGCACCGCCACTGGCTTGTTTACCACCCCCACCCCCCGTTCATTTACCTACATGCCTGCAGGTAGCAGTCATGTTCCTCTGAGGAGACAGAACCAACAGGAAACAGAGATAGAGACACCCCTGGGTGGACTGAGGAGGGGGAGGCTCAGGAGCTGTTAGAGCGGTCAGAGGATTCTGTGACAGCCTCCTGCACGCTGCAGACCCAGGGGTGCTGGTAGCATGGCTCAGCACAAGACCCAAGTCCTCAGTCCCAGGGACTCAGTGGTATAACTTAAAGTCTGAGGCCAAGGGACAGAGAGCCCAGGGGCTCCTGGTGTGAGTCCTGGAGTCCAAGGTTAGAAGCCTGGCTCAAGGTCAGAGAGCCTGGCACTCAAAGAGCAGGAAGAAGAGTGTGTCCCAGCTCCAGGAAAGAAATCCCCCTCCTTTCTGTTCCACCCCATCCTCAGCGATTCAGTGCACCCCAAGCCCCAGTGAGGCACATCCACCCCTCTTGGCCCTCACTGTCACCCCTCGCCTTGCAGTCACTCCTGACCTGCTCCATCCAGCCCACCTGACACCTGCAGAACCCCCCTCCCACAGACCTCACCAGCCTCCTCCCCCACAGCTGTTCCCCCTCCCCACTCCCCTAGACCTGTGGGGCAGGACCTGGCCTGTGTGGCCGATGGCTGCTCTAGAGGGCGCTCATGTCCTGGGGCCTCTCTTCCCCCCCAAAAGTTCTGTAGCAGAAGGGGAAATTTTTTCCCCAATACTGAGGATTGAACCAAAGGCCTTCACACTGAACTACGTCC
This sequence comes from Octomys mimax, assembly GCA_002564305.1. NCBI lineage: Eukaryota > Metazoa > Chordata > Mammalia > Rodentia > Octodontidae > Octomys > Octomys mimax. The sequence continues at coordinate 6,922 of NDGM010795448.1, forward strand.
CAGCCCTTTTTATTCTTTATTTTTTTAATTTTTGAGGCAGGCAGGCTCTTGCTATATCACTAATCACACAGGCTGGACTGGAACTTGCAGTCCTCCTGCCTCAGCCTCCCAGAGCACTGGGCTCACAGCCACGCATCAGCGTGCCAGCTCCACGAGTCAGCTGAGATGACTGTGGTCCTGCCGGCTAATGGGCCGTGAATACTGATGCCACAAAGTGCATCTGAGGTGTTTCTCAGTGCCCGGTCCACGGTGGGCTCTGCTGTTCCACTGCCTCTAGGATGAGACCACTGGGACTGGGATGACACAGCTCGTGAAGACCATACTGGAAAGAGGTGTTAGCCAGACATGGAAGAAAAGCAGATGCTTCAAGAACCTCACCCCAAGTTTATGCCTCCTTCCTTCCTCATTGGTAGGAGAGTCCTACTGGCCTTGCGGCCTTGGACAGAGCGTGCTCCCAGACTCGGTTTCCCCCATCAGGAAATGAGGCCACTGGGCTGGCATGAAGTCCTCTGTGGCTTAGACATCCCCCGTCCTGTTCGCTGTCACTGTGACAAGAATAGCCCGGGATAAATCAGAACTGGCATGACTGAGGGCATGTGGAGGTCAGGCGAGCTATACAGGGCCCTGGGGAGCCCACCAAGGATCACGTGATTCCATTCACCCTCCTCTGTGGCTTCACCCCGCACCTGCTAAGTTCTGAGTTTCTAGCTCATAGCAATAACTCGGATTAAATTATTTAGCCAGTAAATGATTATAAAAGCACTTTGCCAAAGTAAAGAACCACAAAAAGGCCAAGTTCTAATAACAGTAACACCGCCGTATGCTTGAATTAATTATTGGATTTTTAAAGGCCTGCAGATGGATGCGTGCAATTCATTGCTTGCCTTGCGGAGCCAGGGTCCCCAGGGGTGCGGGCAGTGGTGCGGGCACCTGGAGCCAGCCAGCCGGCAGGGATGGCAGAGCCTGAGGGCCGCACTGTGGGCAGCTCGAGATGAACGAATGGGGTTTCCATCTCAAACATCTCTGGCTTTGCTGGCAGAAGCAGAGGGAATTATCGTGTGGCCTGCCCCAGCCAGCCTGTGTCCACGGCCCCTGGCTGTCCCTGGGCTCTGGCTCTGGCGTGGTTATCTTCCCCCAACAGCCATAATGGACGCCTTCTCCCTGTCAGCCAGTCTCCCCTGGTTGCTCTGGTCCAGCCGCAGGACGGGATTCAGTTCTTCAGGAGCAGATTTCCCAGCAGTTGAATTCAGATCTCCTTACGCTCTGGGTCCTTCTTCTAGACCAGAGTCACTGCAGAATGTAAGGCACGTTGTCCTGCCTTCCAAAGCAAAGGACCTTGACAAAGGTTTAATGTGAAGATTCAGGTCAGCTTTGTGGCATCCAGCTAGTGAGATGGACAGCAGCCAGCCTGGGCCCTTACTCCACACCAGATGTCCCCAGGGCGCAGGGCCCATTAACGCTGGGGTCCAAAGACTCTGTGGCCACAGGTGGCCACCTGCTAAAGTTATTAGAAGGACATATGTTTAAAAAAGGAGAAACAGGCTGTAGGGGGCTGAATTGTATCCCCTAAAATTCATGTCACTTGGAGTTTCAGAATGCGACCTTTCTTCAAAATAGTGTCTTTGTAGGTAATAGAGGTGAGGATTTGAAAGCAAGACTGTCGTGGGCTTAGGCTGAGGTCAATGCCTGTGCCTGGTGTTTGTATAAGAAAGAAGGGCGGGACCAGAGGAGACACAGAGCAGATGACCATGGGACAATCGGGGGGACTGGAGTGACGCAGTCACAAGCCAAGGAGGACTGGGCTGGCTGGGAACCACGAGAAACTAGGAAACAGGCAAGGAGCAGAGAGGAGCACTCACTGCCCTGCTCCTTTTCACTTCGAACTAGTGGCCTCCAGAACAGTGAGAAGATAGACTGGGCTTGTTTTAAACTATCCTGTTTGTGAAAATTTGTTAGGCCAACGCTAAGGGGCTAATACAAAAGATCTGTAGCTCAAACACCTTGAACAAACCCTGTACATATTTTGATGCCATTTGCATTGTTTAGTGTGTTGTGTAGGGCATTTGCACAAGTGTTCGTTTCCACAGTGAAATCTCAGCCATGTGGAACTGCTCCCTGGGACAAGCTGAGGGCCATGCTTGCTGCCCCCATGCCTGAGCCCTGCCCAGGAATGGTGCTGCTTCTCCAGCTGTGGTGCTCTCCCCCTTAGAGTTCACAACCCCAGACCTGGATTTCAGAACTAGAACAGAACTCAGCATCAATAAGAAATAGCCCAGGGCTGGGCGGGCCAAATAGCTCAGCAGACTAAAGCGCTGCAAGCAGGCACAGGGGACAGGGGTTTGATCCCTGGGTCTGCCATGTTGGCCCCGCCCCCCCGGGGCACACTGAGATGGCATTTGAGACTGGGTGTGGTGGCGCACACCTGTAACCCCAGCTATAAACAGGTGGATCACTACAAGTCCCGATCTAGTAGTGAGACCCTGAACACTCTGTAGACCCTTCCCTAAAACAAAAATAAATAAATAGCCCAGGGCTGTGACTCCCAAAGGGCGCTCCCCAGACGGGCAGCGCAGGCCTTGGCTGAGGGCGTATGGAAGTGCAGGTCTCCCGCCCACCCCACACAGCCAGTCAGTCTCTGTGTCTGAACAAGCCTCCTGAGGAACCTTCATGCTTCCCAATTTCAGAGCCACTGAGTCTTGGATTTTTGTGAACTAGCTTTCAGAAAACTAGAATTCTGCAGGCCAGGTTAAACATTTGCATACTTTAAAAATTACCTTTATTGGAAACATTTAAAAATTGAGAGATTTCACAAAACATCTCAATTTTTTGCTTTCTTTTGAAGAATTAAAAGGTCCAACCACAACATCATTCCCATGTGGCTATCAGCTACATCCCGAGGGTGGCCAGCCACGCCTCATACCCCAGTCCCATGTCCCTGCCTCAGTGGGTTTCTGCCTCACTCACTGGGGCTTCCTCACTGCCGGGCCCCCCACAGGCGCTCGAACCTGAGACCTAATCTAGTCCAACATGTCATTTTACTGGTGCAGAGACACGCGAGGGAACAGGCATGCTTGGAGGCCAGGCCTGGACACTGCACACAGCTGGGCGTCTTGTCACTTTCTGCTCTGAGACACAATACCTGAGCCCTGTGCACTGCAGGAGCGTTCTACTTTGGCTCACAGTTGGCGGAGGCTTCAGTCTAGCAGCTGGTTCCAAGGCCAGGTGGACCGAGAGGAGCCTGGAGGAGGAGAAGCACCCGTGCCTGGCAGTGGGAGCACGGAGAGGGATCAGCAGAGGAGGAGGGCGGCAGATCTTCCAGGCTCCCCCAGGCACCCCCTCCTCCAGCCGGGCCTCACCTCCCAACATCCCACGAGGCTATAAACTCTTCAGTAGCCTAGTCTAGCGATGCAGATTACACCCCTGTGATCTGTCACCTCTCAGAAGCCCCACCTATAAGTGCTCGAGGCTTTGAGGAGCATCTGGACATAAACCATAGTGGCAGGGGGCTTAGGCAGCACAGAGCCCTTCACAGGTGCCAAAGACAAGGACAAGAAGTTTGTCCTTGGGATGCTCCCGTTGGCTCTGGAATTAGAAACCACTGATGGCACTGCAGTCCCAGCAAGAGAAGGAGGTGTGGGGCTGCCACAAGGCCAGGAAGTAGACAAGTGGGGAGATGCAGGGACTGGCACGGTGGCCACAAAGAGCCAGAGAAGAATAACTGTTAATAAGGACCTAAGGAGCGGGGCTCTCACACACCCTAGAAGGAAGATGAATGGGCGCAGCCGCTGCAGAAAGCAATATGGCAGCTGTTCAAGGGGGTAATCAGGAGCTAACACACAATGAAGCAATTCCCCTTGCTGGCCTGTGGCCCAGGGGGTTAAGACGTCTGTTCCCACAAATG
>NDGM010795505.1:0-13342 GCA_002564305.1 Octomys mimax
TGACAGGTGCTGCGGTGAGGGTGACAGATACTGGGGTGAGAGAAATGTGCAGGAGTGTGGCTGACATGTGCTAGAGTGTGGGTGACATGCTGGGGAGAGCGGCACACACTGTGGTGATGGCGACGCCCTGGTGTGAGGGTGGCTTATAAGTGGGGCACCCTCAGGAGCAGTGTCAGCACCCTTTCCAGAGAGACTGAGCACAAGGCTTGGGGAGCTTTGGGGAGCAGCAGCCTTCAGTGACATGCATGCTTCTGGGGGGCCAAGTATTTTCCAGCCTGTCCCAAGCCCATTCCTACCAAGAAAGGTGTCTCATGCCACCCCACCCCAGCACACAGACAAACGAGGCACCGTGGCTCATCCTGCAGGCAGATATGCTCAAGGCACAACCAAGGGGAGCCAGGATGGAGGGAGCACTGACGCAGCGGCTGTCAGACCCCCTTTCTGTTCAAATCTGAGTCTGCTCAGTGAAGAACATGATGGAAAACTGACAACGTCCAGGCCTGGTTCAGAGCTCCATAGACAGCAGGGTTCCCAGCCTCTGCCGTAACCGCGACCCTCACTCCATCACCCCACCTGGGTGCCACTCTCCTGCCGGCAGGGCCTCCTTCCCTGTCCTCCACTTCTCCAGTGCCATCTGTGATACCTCCTGAGGTGATACCTCAGGCTGCCAGGGATCCCCACCGCATTGCTCCCGGGCGACTATGTCTGCTCCTCCTCCCACCCCACAGTTCCCCGAGGCTGCAGGCTCTTCATGGACACCATCCCCGCTCCGCTCCTGCAGGTCTCCAGTCTCCTCCCCACGTGCCTGCCACCTGGCCCTCTCTCCCCTAGGCAGCCCCTTTTGCTGGACCCTGTGAAGCCCAGGGTGTAGAGCATGCTGGTATGGCTGCACTTAATAGAGACCTGGGGACCTGGCGTTGGGCTGAGCTTACTCCGCAAGAGGCTGCAGGACCCTGGGCTTGGGCTTGGGCCGCAGAGACAGGCAGAGAAAAGCTGCTTGTTCACAGGACTTTCTGCCATGAAAAAGATCTATAAACTGATCTGTGCGTCTCAAACAGTGAAGACAGAAGACAGAGCCAGTTTAACACTTATCTGAAACACGTGTGGGAGTGGAGTTGCACACTGGAGGCTCCAGGTGCCTACGATTCCCAGGTGAGGCCGAGTTTGGCTGCAAAGGACAAGTAGCACCAACCCCCACCCAGAGAGACCTGAGAGGAGGGACTCCGGCTGCAGGACGTCTCTGTACCCTCGTGTCCGCGACAGCACCTGTGCAGTGAGAGGCCTGCCTGTCACCGCCGTTCCCTCCAAATGTGTGAAAGCAAACAACTCAAATTGGCCGGCAGGAGCATCTCAGAGCGCGCGCAGCGCCGTGAGGCTCCCAGGCCGGGCACGCCGACGCGCCCTCTCCCGCTCTCTGCTCACTGCGTGGTGAGCACTGACCGGCAGGCCGGGTCCTGCAGGCTCGACACACACCGCGTGCTTAATTGCCCAGCGGGGGCAGCTCCCACGTCCCTCCCAGAGCTGGGAGGGTGCTGTCCCCTGCACTGCAGGAGATGCTAGCACTGGCCCGAGCCTGTGTCTGAGCTGTGGGACTGCTTTTCCAGCCAGGGACCCAGACAGAGGCTGGGCGTGGGTGTGGAGCACGGAGCAGATGCGCTGTGGGAGGGGTCCTGTGGGAGCAGCCTGTGGCTGCATGGGACACTGCCTGGGTGGCCTGGCTAGAGTGCTGGGAGAGTCACCATCTCAGCTAGGCAGCAGAGCCCTGGTGTGGAAGTCTTCGCTTCAGCCATGACATTCTTCCAATTAACCTTTTGTGAACAAATCTAAATATTCATTTCTCTATTGCTAAAGAGATGAAGAGCATGCGGCAATGAAACCTCGGAAGCCTTAAAACCTGCTGTGAGACAGGACTGGGTGCTCTGAAAGACCCACAGCTCCCTGACGTGGAACAGTGGCCACTGCTCCCGGGGCCAGTCCTCAGTCCAAGGCCAGGGTGTAGGGCCTGGTGCCCCCTGCACCCCAACTCCTGTACCTCAGGAGTCCTGTGGGCTGTCCCATTGCAAGGATTGCTGGTTTCTGGAAACGCATTTCTACAGCTAAGATCCTGGTGCCAAAGTGCTTACAGTCACCATAACAGACGGGCTGGGAGAGATGGTGGCCAAGGCATGTGCGGATGGGGTGTCGAGCACAGAGTGGCCTGGGTGAGGACACTGCCCAGGGGGAGGGTGGGAAGGACGAGAGGAGGCACAGGGAGAGCAGCCACCCCTGAGGGTGGGCCCAGCCACCGAGCGAGTGCAGGCACCGTGAAGCCTGTTTTCTGGTCTGCAGAGGCTCTAGGCTGTGACCTGACTTCCACTGGTGAAGCTCGCAAGAGGATGAACAATGTTGGGGTCCCCATAACCTTCGGGGTGCGGCCTGGCCCCCTTTCTCCACACATCACGGAGTTTTCTTGGGAAATATCAAATGACCTCAGACTTTCTCATTTACTTTTTTCTTCTTCTTCATTTACTTCTCTCTCCCAAATGGAAGTGTTCTAAAAATTGGACTCTTGTCTTCACGCTCTTCAAGGTGCCGTACTATTCTCATACCTTGAGTGGCTTCCTGCAGTTGTTCACCTTTCCAGACTGTCACACATGGCTCAATATATTAGACTCACTCGGGTGACAGGACAGGATCTCAGGCCTGCTGAGACCACCGGGCCAATCCGAGCCCACAAGGGATGCTTGCCGGTCCTCTCAGGGCGCTGCAGACAGGCGTGCACACACTTCCCTGGCTCTGTTGGGGCTCAACAGAACCTCTTTGGCTCACAGGCACAGCAACAGTCTTGTGGCCTGGATCTGCGCTTGTCCACATCTGGTGTCAAGGATGCATGAAGATGGCCATGGTGACAGTGGCATGAAGCCCTGGCACTTTCTGTTGGCAACAAGCAGAAGAATGGGGTGGCTGCCAACCAGAGCCCGGCACCAGTGACCTTATGCATGTAAGATGCAGCGAGGAGGAAGCAAGCCCCAAGTGCACAGCACACCTGGCGCCCGAGGGCCCAGGACACAGCAGCTGTGCGGGAGGTGGGAGGGAGCACACTGCATATGCTCAGCGGCTCTGAGCTGCAGAACAGCCCTGGGACACAGGTGCTTTTGCAATTACATCTTGAGGATGAGAAACAACATTCCAACTGTAATTGTTCACAAAGGAGTAAAGACCCTGTCCTAATGTCTGCTGCAGGTAATGGCATGCCTGGGAAGCAGAAGGCTGCGGCGGGGTTTTGCAATCTGCTTCTTGGTCGTGAAAGTCACCCTGAGCATGACAGGGTGCAGGGGCATGCAGGATTCTGTAAAGTGCCTTCCCTGGGTACTCATGAAGGCAGCCATGCGGACGCTGCCCCCGAGGGAAGATGAGCTCCACAGCCCAGTGCAGAAAACACGCGTAGGACAGGAGCTAAAAGGTTCCCATAGTGACCAAGTGGGGCTAAGGAAGCCGCAATCTCCAAGCCATGGCTGGGCCGGACTCGTCGCCTGTGGAAGCTGGAGACCTTGCTCAGAGCTCTGGCATCAGGAGGCTTAGGAAGGTGGCACAGCTCCTCAAGCCCTGTCCCTGCCACACTGGCTCCTCCGTGCAGCAGGTGGTACAGGACCTGGGCAGCCTGGGCCCCAGGCATGTGCAGGGCAGGCAGAGGCTACACTGGTCCCTGTCTACCCGGCCACACTAAGCATGATGACAGAAAGCCAGGTGCCGGTGAGGACATCCCTTGGGTCTTCGCAGTATCGGGTTGGCCGCTGTGCTGCAGGAGAACTGGCAGCCGCACACTTCACTGCAAAGTAGCTAACTTGAGAAATGGAACCAAATGCTCCCCGCCCACAGGGCCACATGCCCTCTGGGGGCCATGAGCGGGGACAGACCACTGCTGGCGGCACACCCCTAGCCGCCATCAGCACCTGACCCCGGAGGCCATTTCTGAATTCAGCCTTTGAAAGTCGTTTGCGAGCCAACAAGGAAATTTAGAAATTGGCATTCTGTGGTGTGAAGCACAAGTGTACAATCAAGGTAGACTGCGCTCAGTGGAGCAGCGCCATCGTGTAGCGTGTGAGAGCCGCACTTGCCCTCACCGTGCTCTCGTAATTAGGACTTTGGGGCAGCAGCATAAAAGGGACTGCAGCAGCAGGGCTGTGGACGTCTAAAGGCAGAATGAGCACTGCAGAAGCCAAGCTTCCACGGCTGAAGAGCCGGCATAAGAGATTAAAGATATTGTGATACTTTGATTAATGTTGATCTTAAAACACAAGCATATACCAAAGGGGACACAGAAACATGCCAGCAGCAGGAGATGGAACCAATGACAGCTGTCCTGCGTAGGGAGACCTTCCTGCTTCCGTTTCAAATGTGGAAAGATCATATTTCACAGTAAGAACTTAGATTTTCTCAATGAAAAGCAAAAAGGAATCAATTTTTAATAATATGAAGACCACATGCATCTCTAGGTTAAAGAGCCAGAGCATCCAGGTGGGGGTTCCCCAAGAGACAGCACGCAGGGGACTTCGGACGGCCCCAGCTCTGGGCAAAGGCCACCATGAGACGGCAGCATGCAGGCTCCTCTCCCCAACAACGTGACACTGTACAGAAGATTGTCTTTTGAGAAGAAGGAGTTTTTTTCCCCAGTGGAAACAACACATTAATGACTGTGGCACACACAGGAGCTGGGTGACATGCGGGTGTCACTTGGAATGCTGCACTGAGTGACGCCTGCATTTGAGTTGTACCGGAATTCTTTTCTAGCACCATAATTTGTAGGATGAGCTAACCCTATGGGTTTTGCTTGTGAATAAAGAATTTGATTCCATAGTTGACCTGGGTGGGTTGCTACATCTGTAGTTGCTGGTGTCACTTTATTTAAGGATAGGAAAATTCCCTTCAATAAAAATTAATAGTACAAAGCAGATGCTTCTTGCAAGGCTAAAAGCATAATTTTACTTAATGATGCTCACGCACTCTGAGCATCTTCTACTCCCATAAAGCTGGTGGAGAGAGTCGCAAGGCCCCAGCCCGTGGGCCGTGCAGTCAAAATCTCCAGGTGGTAGGTGTGAGACGGGAGACACCAGCGAAGTCCTGCGACGCCGGAACTTCCCTGGAACGGGCCTGACCTGCCCAGTCTTCTCCATCCGGTGTCACAGGGCAGGGTCCTCCAGGCTGAGCCAGGCCAGCAAGCCTGGGCTCTGGGTGCAGCGAGGTAGCTCTGCCCCATCAAGTGTCCCGGGAGCGGTGGTGGCTGCCCTAGACCCCATGCTCCATGCCAAGAGCAAAGGCCGCCCGGGCAGAGGCGTCCATCCTGCCCAACTGCTCCCCGGAATCACGTTTCGGCACCCTGAAGACAGAGAGCTCCACCAGCAGGAAGAGACTCAGTACGCAGCTCTTCAGAAAACCTGCTCCCTCCCCAGCCCGGGCAACGTGGGCAGGGACAGAAGGGTGCCGAGCATTGCAGGCTGGCTCATCACGGCCCAGCCAGGCTCAGGATGGGAGCCTGAGGGTCACAGCACAGATCAGAGTGGTGGCCTGCTGTGCTGGGCCAAAGCTGCTTGTGGCGCTCCAGCCCCCTGGCTGCTCCAAGTACTGCTTGTGGCTCATACTCTGCCCTTTATTTAAGTCTCCCTAACTGCAGGAGTCGGGGAAAGGAAGGATGCAGATTCCATAATGAACTGCAAAGAAGTTGTATGAAGTTCACAAAAGTGGTGAGCCATCCATTCATAACCTGATGCGTGTGGACTGTGTGTCCTGGCAGAGCTGGGTGTGGACCCCTTCCTCCTCCCAATGCAGGGAAGCGCCCCTCCACAGCCAGTGGGTGAGCACTGGTGCCCGTGGCATACAGGAGTGCATGTGGACACCCTGGTATTATTCAGTGTCACTGATCACTGTTTAATTGAAGAACTCAGTGGAGGTGCAGCGAAGGTCCCTCATCTACCACATACTATTTCGAGCACCACAAAGTCAGGACTGAGGAAAATCTGCCTCACAGAGCTTACGTTTTAGTGAGTGACAGATGATCAACAGTGACCAGGACAAACCCCTGACCTCTCCGTCAGAGGGGAGAGAGGTGCTGGCCACACATCAGGGACGGAGGGCAGCTTCACTGCAACATGGGAAGTGCCAGGGCAGGCACGACCTGGGGAGTTCCTCTGTGCTGAGGGTGGGGCCTCGTGGCTAGTGATCATCAGGCTGACAGAGTTGCTGAGGAGACAGAGAAGTGCGCCAGTCTTTCCGTTTCACACCTACTCCTGGTGAGGATGAAGCCAGGGAAAGCCAGGGAATGCTCCCTGCTCCAGGAAGCAGAGAATCGTTAGGGAGCCGAGGCAGTGCCACGGGAGCTGTCGGGTCCAAGAGCAGCCTGAGGGAGGAGAGCCCCCAGTCTTCCAGGAGCTTCGGGCTGACAGACATGGGGCTCAGCGACAGCAGACACCCTGCCGTGCACTGGCGAGAAGGCATTCTGATAGCCACAGGACTCAGAGAAGTGTGCCCACCCAGCCAGCCTTGATCAGGAGAGCAAACACAAGCTGGCACGGAGGTGTGGGTGAAGAAGTTTCTGAGCATGACAACGGCTGTTGTCAGGTTGGGTGTACGTCCAGAGCTGCCAAATCTAGTTCGGAGTTTGTCCCCTTTTACATTATAAAGCATCTCCGCAGTGTAGACTTCGGGCACTAAGCAAACATTTGCGGATTTGATTTGATCAGCTGTGCAATGAATCCATGACAATGGCAGCGAAGGAACGGCCTGCTACGAGTCAAGGACTGAAAAGAGAGGGTGTCTGTTTCCATTAGTGAAAGGTGGAGATTCAAAGCCCTGGAGGAGTACACTGACCCCACACCTGCAGAGGGCGCTTCCCACCGGGAATTGGGCCCTCTGCTGCTGCCCGTGCCAGGAGGCCTTCCCAAGCCTTCACTGGTGATCTGCTATCTATATCTTATACTCGTGATGACATTTGATGCAATTAATCATTTTGTTCTTCTGTATCCCTTTTTGAAAAAGCGTACGCTCAGGTAACATATTTTCCATGATAAATCCATTGGGGTTTCAAAGCATTCCGATTTCTGTGTTTCAAAAGCACAGAAATCTATATTAAGATGCATGGGCCTACATCTTAATAGCTATCCCAGGATGAAATAAACCCAACGTAATGAAGCATTTTTAAAAAGAACGTCTTACATGGTGCGTATGCATTTTTTCTATGTTATTTCCTTCGTGCTTGTTACTGCAACCTTCTGTGTATTTGAAAATTATCAACAATGGCACAGATTTCATGACCCAAGTCCTAAATCAGCAAAACCAGGCTCACTACGCACAGCATACAAGAGCCTACATTTTCAAGGTTTGAATAGGGGCTGAAAGACTAATGTCAGGGTAATCAGACACATTCAGCTTCTTGCTTCAGTCTTGGGGACAGAAATCTGGCCAGGGAGATTGTGCCTTCTCTGAGCCTTGCTGAACAGCGGTTATAAATAGCTGGCCGTCACTAAGTATAAGGTCTGCAAGGCAAGAAATGGGTGCTGGGTCCCCCCCAGACCTGCTTAATCTGAGCTTAGAGAAAGACAGGTCAAATTCAGTGTACACCCCAAGAATGCTCTCCTTTCAGAGTGTCAGAATTCAGGTGACTTTGCCACCACTGGCCCTTCTGGAACAAGCTCGGGCCCCTGAGCCCCTGTGCAGCCCCCGTGCCCTGGGACGCATCTGCCCTGACTGCCGCAGGAAGTCGAGCAGGTTTGTGTTTGTCTGCAACACGCTGTGCATGGAATGTCGCCGGAAGAGCAGCTGCTGTGCTTAGGCCCGTGACCCTGCCCTGGAGAGTGCCCCTGGGGTCTCCTCCTCCACCCCGGCCTAGCCACCATCTCCTGGGTTTTCATAAAAATCGAAATGGCCTTCACAGTGGAGAGTCCTGGGGTGGGTTCTCTCTGGAGCCCCAACCTCTGAGCACCTGAGCCCCCTCCATGCAGAGGCTCCAGGACACCCCAGTGGCCCTGGGGTCCTGTGGGGACTGCCCCCAGTGAACCCCAAGTGACTGAGGAGGGATTTCCTATTCCACTGGGCAGGCGGGGTTGAGACTAGATTTAGAAGCCAGTTGACTTGGGGCAATAAACCATGTCATTTCCTGCATGTTTGGGTGTAGCGAATCCGACTGGAGCCACACAGCAGCACAGAGGACTGTCAGGCCTGAGCAGGGAAGTGGCCCAGAGAAAAGCTCGCCTGTGGTCCATGATAGCAGCACAGCGGGCTTGGTGCTGAAGGCTACCATTTAACGCAAACTTGCTTTTCACTTTTCAAACCTGGTGATTAAACCCAGGCACGAGCGTGCTGGGCAGGGCTTTGGGCATGAGCTGCCAGCCTTTTCCTAATTTTATTTTGAAAACAGTCTCTCCACTAAATTGCCCAAGCTGGACTTGAACTTGTGATCCTCCTGCCTCAGCCCCCAAGTAGTTGGGATTACATGAGTGTGGCTGTAAGTGCAAACTCTGAGTATAATCAAACGTCCGTGACAAACGTCCACTGAGCGGGCACTGCACGGGTGCAGGGAGCGCGCCTCGGGCTCCTGTCTTCTTCGTGGCGCCTTCTGTGCGGCAGCGCCAGAGTTACACTGAGGCTCAAGCCGAAGCCCAGAGAGGGCTGCACCGCAGGAGGCTGGCCCCCGCTCCTGTGTGTGGCCTCCTGGGCTCTGGGCGGGAGCTGAGGCTGGCCCCAGCTGGGGGTGCCACACGTCTGGCTCCCTGCGAGACTCCAGGAGCGTGTCAGTCGCCTTCTGGCACCGTGACCCAAGACCTGAGCAAAACAGCTTCGCGGAGCAGGTGTGAATGTCAGCTCATGGTCTGAGGCGTTTCAGTCCATGGGCAGATGTCTCTGAGCAGGACCATCGTGGTGGAGGGTAACGGCGGAAGAGAGCCACTCAGGTAGGGCAGCCAGGACACAGAGCACAGAGAAGGGCCAGAGAGGAAGCGTGGGGCTGGGCGGGTCCCCAAGGCCATGAGCCGTGACCCACTCAGACACACCCGAAGGTGTGCCTTTGGGGTCTAGTCTTCAGATTTTAGGGTTTTAAGCCTCCAGCTGTTCACCGTCCTAGGAGAGAGCTAATTTCTTCCCCACAGTGTTTCTGCACACAGTGTCCTATTCTAGCTGCATGAGAGATGCTGACCTGAGGCTGTGCCCGGGTACTTCGCTCAGTAGACATGGGCTGGAGGCACCTACTTATGCGTTGGCTCGGAGGAGGAGCTGGGCTGGGGCAAGTCGGCTCATGGGCAAATGCACGGCTGCTTCTCCAGGGTGCGGGCACCGACCCTCATCCTGGGGACGTGTTTGCCCATCTGCAGCACCTCCCTCTGTCCTGGGGAGCAGGGCGAGTCCAGCAGCCAGCACTGCCTCATAGCTCCTCTGATGCGCTGGTGGCAACAGCCCTGACGCGGTCCCTGGGTGTGACTGCAAACCCCTTCACTCTACCAGCCAAAGTGCCTTCAGAACAGCCCGCCTGACTGCCACTTCTAGGTTTTTCACTTAAATTCTCCACTTTTTGAAGTTTAAATTTTCAAAAAAACATCCCCTACCTCTTCACATAAGGTTGCGCACTGGGTCACTTGATCTGGTCACAGCGGGTCACCCAAGGGAGGAGCCTGGGAGCCACTCCACTCCGCAGTGAAGTGCGATGTCCTCCGGCTTGTCTTTCATTTCCTGAGTACCAGGCCTGGGAGTGCTAAGTCTAGGTGTGTTTCTTCAAACCCAGATGTGCCAACAAAGAGGCAGAGTTTACAGACCAAAATCCCACAGGGTTGGTCTGTCTTTGACATTTAAGGCCTGAAGCAGAGAGCCGTTCTGGAAACAGCCAGCCCTCCCCCACGACTGCAGGGTGGTGCCCAGCAAGCCCGGCCACGCTGCGGCCGTCACTCAGGTGGCTTTCCCTCTTGTCTAATGGCTTCTGGAACCGGTTGTGACATCCACTGAGACAATTTCTGACCCAGAGCAAAATCATTATAATCTAATTTATACCATTTTCCTCCACACTATCAATAATATTCCTTTCTTAGAAAAATCATATGAAATGCATATTTAGACAAGAAAATCTACCCAATAAATCATTTCACAGATGAGAAAGAAACCAAGTGTGAAATGAAGCTCAGATGTTTTCAAGGCCAGTTCATTGAAGGAGGTGCTGCCGATCAGTGTATGCCGCTATCCATGATGACAGGAGCGGGGACAGGCACGTGAAGGGGCAGGTCTCTTTCCTGGGGACCACAGGCAGGGCCAGGCCACCCCGGTCCCCAGCCCCCAGGCCCACACAGGTGCCTGTCACTGCAGCACCAGCCCCACGATGCTCAGCGCAGACTGCCACATGCTGGGCTGCTTGACCAATCTCAACCGCGTGTACTCAACTTATCACATGAACATTAACGTGTATACTTACAGGTTCACCAAGGCAAGATAATGCTAACTTGTACTTTTCAAGACAGTATAAAAAAGTATGTTTGAACAAATCTTATTCTTTACAACACTTTGCTTTTGAAAATAACTTTTTCAATTTATTTTCAAGAGCCTGCTTTAGAACCATACAAGAAAGTCCATCTGCCCGAGGAGTCTCCTTCTCTTTTCCTGCACACGTGCACACACTCACACACGCAAACACTGGGATCGGTGTGGCACTTCACAAAGCAAGGTGTACTCAGGACAGAAGGCTGGAAGCCGCTGCTCCCTTGCAGGAAGCTCTGAGCCCGGGCTGGCGCTCTGCTGCCACAATCACTATGGCGCTTCTGTAGTTGTCTTCCACTTTTGCTGTCCAGATGGGGGTTCTCACCTTCTCTGGTGTTTTCATAATCCTATTGCGCAGGCTTTTTTTGCATGTTGCCCACAATCTGTTTACAGAGAAAGGTCACACGTAATTGACAGGTGCTCCTCGTGTGGGGGGGGCGGGACCAAGGGTCAATCCGGATCGAGGGCGCTGACCCTGGAGCTCTCCTGGCTGTCAGACCACTTCGGTTCTGTGACCCTGACGCCCTCCGCCAGACAGAGGCAAGTCTGTCCGGATACGGAGCCCACCAGCTGGGGAGGCTGAGTGGAAGCATTTACACGGTGTCTGGTGTGCACACTTTGGAAGATGCAGTGAGTGTGCACCTGGCTCCGGAGGTCAGCCCCAGATCGGCCTCGCTTCCTGCATCACCTCTGTGGCACTGCTTCATTTCCACTCTCCATCGGTCGGTCCTGCGCTGTGATTATGACCTCAGTGTG
Source organism: Octomys mimax (assembly GCA_002564305.1). Classification (NCBI taxonomy): domain Eukaryota; kingdom Metazoa; phylum Chordata; class Mammalia; order Rodentia; family Octodontidae; genus Octomys; species Octomys mimax. The sequence continues at coordinate 11,242 of NDGM010795505.1, forward strand.
CTTCTGAGGGCCGGCAAGGCACTCAGAGATTCCTGTGCTCAGACTCAACACCGGCGCTCGTGCCTCCCTCTCCAAATGCTGCTTTAAGGTGGGTGTGGTGACCCTTCCCTGGCCCTCTCAGAGGCAGTTTCACCTCTTTCTCACATTGGGGTGGAGCACCAGCATGGCCCCCACCTCCATAATGCACAGGAACGGGTGGAACAGAGCAACCCGTGCACAGCCAGGCCCCCTCCGTGGCCCTCACACAGGCTGGGCAGGGGGTGCGCCTAAGCTGTGCCCTCTCCTGTGCTTGCAGTGGTCACCGGACACAGAGCCACAGCCCACTATGCAGCTCCCAGCACCCCTGGCTCAGCAGCCACAGTGTCATGAGCATCTCTGGTCGGGGCCACCACGTCACAGAGGAGGGGTGCCAAGGACCTACAGCTGTCCTTGGATGATGATTCCTGACCCTACGCAGGCCAACAAGTCAGAGCCACTGCTCTGGAGCCCTCTGAGCCGCTGGAAGGGCTGCGGAGCCCAAGTCTCCCGGTGGTGCTGTGCGGGACCGGTGCCAGCTCGCTCCCTGTATGGACCCCACCAGGAAACACACTCCTCCTACAGCCCAGACCTGGGGCCAGCACCTGGGCCGCAGAAGGTAGCGTCCTGCAGCCACTGCCACTTGCGTGACACTGCACCTCCAGCGGGCATTGCACTGGCTCCTGTCCAGACGGTGCTCCTTCCCTGAGCCCTATGCCTGGCTCTCAAACTATTTCTCCTGAGCAAAACATGCTCCCTTCTTCCTGGAGTTGTACTCTAAATCTGTTGGCTACCGCTGCAGCATGCCTAGTCTAACAGCATTCCGGGCGGCTCATCCCTCAGGGCTGCGGCATTTCCCAGCCCCTCTCCGTTGCGCGGCTGTATAGTGCGGCAAATTTTTACCAGTGTGTTTTATGGGCTGCTCTGGGCCATGTATATTCATTGTTGTATAAATAATAACAGTGCGGCCGAGTGCTAGGCAGAGACGTTTAGGTGGGCAGTAAATTTTCCAAGCACGGATGTGCTTTTCCATAGGAACCAAAGGAGACTGGTACAGATCTTGGGGTGCAGACAAGAGGGGGCTCACGCTAGCTGCGGATGCTCTTTGCATGCACAGTGCACGTTCACGGGCTATGATGGAGCAGTGGAAGCCAAGGCTGTGGCTGCCTCGCAGCTGTCCTCGAGGACTGCACTGCAAGCCCACGGCACCGTGACACTTAGAGCACCAGCGCCTTCCAAAGGCCAGTGCTTGAATTCCCTTTTACATAAAACCGTACAAAGTGATACTGGGTTATCTTAAAGGACCTTGACCATTTATAAATTTCATTCTGAGAAGAAAAGGAAGGTTGTCAGTGAGAGAAATGCTTCTGGCCACTACTGCATATGTGGCTGTAAGGCACGTGGTCTGGACAGGGGCCAGGTGCTGCGAGAGTGAGTGACACCTGTGGTGAAGGTGTGCCCATTCGGCGGACTCAGCACCCCCAGAGGTTTCCCTCTAGAGCGCTCGAGGGGCCGCTCCATACCTGTGGTGGACCTGATGATGGAGGGCGTGTTGGAGGGTGTGACCACAGGGACACACTCGTCGTCCTGAGAGTAGCCGGCTTGGATGGCTCGCAGGTAGCTGTGACTCCTTGTCCGGAAGCACCCCGGCAGGTCCAGGGCGTCCATGGCCTGAGACTCCACTTCGCTGAAGACAGACTCACACACCGACTCGAACTGCCCGTTCATCTCAGCCTCACTCATCTGCAACGATCAACAGCACATTGGCCTTGGCCTAGCAGGTTGCCCCGCCCCAGCCCCAGCACGGGGACCCGATGTGCCCTCTGCGAGTGCTGCACCTCTGCAGGGTCCAGCGTGCCGGGCTGTGGACGCCTGGGGCAGCGCCAACCAGCTCCTGAGGTCGGCAGGTGTCTGCAGACGCCTGTGGCTGCCGGGCAGGAGAGCGGGAGGCAGAGATCTGAGTGTCCTCAGGGCACCTGGCCAGGCCATTCACAGGACACCCCCAGGCCTCCCCCCCCCCCCGCCCCCCCCCCCCCCCCCCCCCCCCCCCCCCCACCCCCCCCCCCCCCCCCCCCCCCCCCCCCCC
>NDGM010795889.1:0-10807 GCA_002564305.1 Octomys mimax
TTTTTTTTTTTTTAATTTTAGGGAAGGGTCTACAGGGTGTTCAGGGTCTCACTACTAGATCAGGATCAAGTGATCCTTCTGTTTACAGCTTCCCAAGAGCTAGGTTTATAGGCATGGGCCACCACACCCAGTCTCAGTTGCCCTCTCAGTGTGCCCTGGGGACAGGGCCGGCATAGCAGGCCGGTGGATCAAACTCCACAGGCACGTTAATTCATTGAGCTATTTGGCCAGCCTTCCAAATTCTTTATCTTTTCAGGTACTCTCTGATGAATAGTTTATAGGAATGGCTAACAATAGAAATATATTTGACAACAACACTAATAGGTATGATGGAAGGAGGGTATCTACAATAAAACAGATGCCTTACTCCGTGGCTACATTGTTATTTAGCTGGACCAACTCTCACCGGCTGTGTGACCATTATGAGCCAAACTGTCCCTGTGACTGTCTTCAGGGAACACTTACAGTTTAGTCCATTAGGTAGAGGGTAACCGGGAGTGAGAGTGACAGCACAGAGAAGATTCCTGAGGGCCAATGTAGAAAACTAAACTAGGAGGCAGTGTCCAAAAACTCAAATGTAAGCAGCAGCCTAGATCTACCTGCAGTTAGGACTGCAGTGCTGAGGCCAGTTACGCCTACTGAGCCATTCTGAAAAGAACCTTCAATAGTGCAGAAAAGCGTGGTTCTAGGTATTGGACAAAAAGACTACTGTCTTTGGATTGCTCGTAGTGGAAAGAAGGGGTCTTTGGTAGGACATTCAGAATACCCTGTGTGTATGTGCAATAGTTCTGGTATCAGGTGACACCAAAGGGCTCCAGGTGAGGGACGGGAGTGGACACAGGTGCTTCAGAGTAGTGCTGGGAGCAGAAACCAGGTGTCTGTTTGCTCTTTATCTCTTTACTCCTCTGGGGAAGTGACCCATAGACCAATGCATCAGTTCTACATTCAAGAGGCCAGTGTGTTGGGGCTCTAAGCCTGGGAGCAGCCAGGTGTCCGCCTTGTCAGGAACTGTTGCAGAAGGCGTACTCACAGCTACCTGGCCAGGCTCCCATGTAATGGTTTCTCCTTTCCTTTAGAGCCTCTTACGGCTGTGTGACAGACAGTCCCTGATATTGCTTGGAGCCCTTGGGTCTGCGCGCACTTGGTGACATGAACCACCTACCTCTCAGAGATGTGTTTCTCACGATGGGGGCCGGCATCATGGTGTCGCTTTATGCTGCAGCATGTGCTGTCCTCTGCTCTGACTTTTATAGACTCTTCTACAGCCCTGGAGGGGCTTAGTGAGTAAGGAACCAGCCTTTGGGATTCGGAGTCCTACTTTCTCAGCTGACTCTGCTAGCCTGATTTCTTGGCTGTTCTCTTCTTGACAACAATAATTTTAAAAGCTGAGCTGCTAATCTCTATGATCTCGCTCACTGATTGGGCTCTTTTCATGAACCATTATAAGTGACAAATTTGGTTAAGGTAAAGGTACTTCCTGTGCAACTCCACAGACAGTGACTCCTTCTACAAGGTCATCATGCAACAGAGTGGGGCCTAAATTTACTCTCTGTCAGGCACTAGGGGCCCAGGACAGTCAGATAACTAAGAAAGACCCTTCTCCTGAGGGTGGGTGGAGAAGACAGCCCTGACAACACGTTAACACAATGAGCTGCGGTCCCTGCACTGACCCACCCCATGGAGGCACAAGGTTGGCAGAAACTAGCCCTGCTGGGTCTCCTCAGGGAGGTTTCTTAGAAGAGGTGGCATTTGAGTTGGGCTTAAGGGGCTGGTAGAAGATCACTTCTCAGAGATGCCTGCTGTGAGTTGCATTCACGAATGCACTGATCGTAGGAAAGGAGGAGACAGGAACAAAGTGGTAGGAGAGGTAGGAAAGCCTCTCAGCTGCCTTCCAAACTGCAAGGTCGGGACAGTGGCAGGGCTTACTGTTCTATGCAGCAGTGCTGTCATCACCTTGCAGATTTTGTTGGTGTAATTTAACACCAGAAGAATGATGGATGGTACGGTGTAACCTGAACTTTCAATAATCCCACTAGTCACTCGGTGTTCACGTTATGATGGAGTCAAAGGTGTGAGAAACTTTTTCATACTTTTTATGTTTCTGGCTCCACGTATTATCAGAGACATGGTGATTTTTCTCAGCGTTTCTGTTTTGTGTACTTCTCTGTAGAATTGCCATCCCTGTGTTTATGAATTCTAGACAGCAGGACCAATAAAATTAAAGTCTTTTCTATGCCTTCAAGGATTTGTTTTAATTGTAGGGTGTGCTCAAACTTCAAGATAAAGCTATACTTAATTGTTAATTGGGTTCTTGAAAATGAAGTTACTGGATGTAGTATCATAAAACATTAAGAAATATCTATTGCTCTTTCCCCCAGTTCCTGAGATGGAGCTCCTAGTACGCTTGTCGATGGGGGCACTGGGAGAATCTTCTATTCTAATATTTGTTCTCTGTCATGGCTCCTGACCCAGAACTCCCCTGCCCTCTGTAATTTCCTGAGTGATGGGAGTATAGGACACTGAGTTCCTAGGTGCTCTGGAATTTCTTGGATGATAGAAGCATCTTTGTTCTGACCATGTGACTTTTGGTAGGCTCCTTGGTGGCCGCAGGATGAGGACCAGTTGACACCGGAGACAATTATGTCATTAGACAGTAGCACATTTGATCTTAACTCCCTGCCCCAACCTCTAGAGAAGGGCAAGAGGCTGAATGTCTACTTGAGCAACAGTGGCGAATCACTTCATCGATCACCTACATAAAGAAGCTTCCATAAGCCCCCAAGAGGACATAATTTGGAAGGCTTCTGGGATGCTGAGGATGTGAAGGTGCCCTATCCCTTGCCCTATACATCTTTCCCATCTTGGTGTACATCCATATTCTTTCCATTACCCATTGAAATCATAAGTGGAGTGTGCCTTGAGTTCTATTCACTCCTGTGAAAATTAATTGAAGCCAAGAGGGGCCGTGGTGATACCTGGAGTTTTTGATCAGCACCTGAAGTGAAGCACAGTCTTGGAAACTGGCTGAGTCTCACAGGACCTGGCACTGTCTCCAGGTAGTTAGTCCAGAAGATAAAATGCGCACCATACCTAGCTGCTGTCCACGGGCAGAGTAGATGATGTGTGTAGAGAAAACCCTACAAGTCTGGCCCAGAAAGCTTGTGCTGAGTGACTGGTGAGCAGAGGAAGGGTAAGTTGCTTTTTCTCCTATCCTTTGAGACACCACTCTTGCTCTTTTAAATTTTATTCATTCAACATTTACGTGGCAAGCACCTGGCATAGGCCACACACTCTTGTAGATTTTGGGATTCATTAGTGGATACAACCAACCACGATTCTTGTCCTTAGGAGGCTTGCGTCCTCCCGGAAGCAGTCATATGAGGAACAATAAGTAGAGAACAATTCCGTACAAGCAGAACATTAGTAATAATATGGATAGCAAGGAGAACTATATTAGGACACAGAGTTGGGAACTCGGGGAAGAGTGCTATGATTTGGGCCAGGCCAGTCTGGGTAGGCATCATTGGAAGCTGCTACGTGAGCTGAGGAGGAAGTAAGGGACTTGGGAAGGACATTTCAGGCCAAAGGAAGAACTGGTGCAGCATCTATGTAGCCTGCTCAAGGAGCAGCAAAGGCAGGAGTACATCTTGAGAGAGAAGCAGCAGGGAAGAGAAGGCATGGAGAGAGAAGCAGCAGGGGCCTTGACTAGCTGGCTGGGCTGAGGGAAGCCTCTAAAGGGTCCTGAGTGAGGGCCTGCTCCCCAGCAAGGGGGCTTGTAAGGGCGTGGACCCTGGGGTCTCCACAAAGGGTGGGCCTCTGTCCCTTTATTTCCCATGAGGAGAACAGTCTTTCCTCACCATGGACTGCTGCCATGGTGGGCTGCCACAGGCCCAAAGCAACAGGACCTATTTTCATGGCCAGAAACCTCTAGACACCATGAGCAAAATAAACTGTCCCTGGATAACTGGATCATACTGGTTATTTAATTTTACAGTGCTAGAAAGCTGACTGGCATAGCCTTTGTACAGTGTTAAGTTTTACACTGATTTTGATGAAGAGCTTTTACAGATGTTTAGAAGAGCAGTGATGTTCTTTTTGCTGAAAGAACCCCCTGGCTGCTGAAAGTAGATGCAGGGAGGCCATCTAGGAGGCTGTCACCATGCTGCAGGCAGGAGAAGGTGGTGGCTTGACTCCAGGTGATAGCAAGGGCAACAATACGGAAAGATCATGAGTGTAGACTGGAGGCAGGGCCAACGGGGTGGCTGAACATGCAGTGGGAGCAAGTAGATTCTAGGAGGATTCTAGAATGTCTACTCTGAGTGATTGGAAGGATAGAGTTGACGCCAACTGCTATGGAAATCTATAGGTAGAATAAGGTTGGTAGTGGGGACTGGGAGTTTATTCTGGACATGCTGAACCTGACATGTCTATTGGCAGTGGGGGGCAGGCTCTTGGAGACGCCCTGAGTGTGGAGTGCATATGCTTGTGCACACATGAAGTGTCTGTGACAGAGACCCGCACATGGAGTTGTTGGCACGTTGAAGATATTCAATGCCACATGGCTAGATGAAGCCTCCAGGGGAAGAAATGCAGACAAGAAGAGAGCTGAGCTCTGGGGGGAGTCGGTGGTCAGGGAGACGGCTGCGTAGACGCAGGAGTAGCTCATCTACAGGGCCCAGTAAGCAATGCACACGTGGATCAAGGTAAGCCAGCTGGGCAAAGTTCTTGGCTACACGTCATCCCACATGGTTGCTGGAGGCAACTAAAGAAACCAAGACATTGCTGCTGCAGCACGGGCCCCAGGCACAAGAACCCCTATTCTAGGGTGTGAAGAGAAGGGCCAGACAGGGAGGCCAGATCTGCGCCACAGATAGTTGGCATTCTCCATGATGTGAGGTAGCGACTCGCATTGTACAGATGAACTGGCCTGGTTAGTCACGCACAGCACCTCACAGGAGTCCCAGGTGTGGGAATGGCCTCTGTTCTTCCCAGTGGTGCACTTCCAGTGTGCCCGTCTCCCCTTGCTTTGAAAGTTTGCTGTAGATCCTGCCGAAGAAGTAGCAGCCTGCACAACCAGAAGCCTCTCTTCTCAGCCTGAATGACACGACTGGAACCACAACACAAGCACAGGTTCTCCTAAGGGACCTGGGTGCGGACTCTTTTGCCGCTGATGGTGACCAGCTCAGAGCAGGCCGAGTGACTGCACAGAGGCACCCTAGATGCCTGGGGAGAGGGTGACATCGCAAGCATTCGGCAGAGTTCTCTGTGTGAGAACTTGCCTGCAGGCTGCACTGCCTTTTCTGTGGTCAGTGCTCCTGACTTCCCAGTACTATGTGTGAGGAGGGCAGTGATTGGGAACAAGAGGGGTGTCCCACGGCTTGCAAGAGGGGCGACTGTGAGCAGGAGGGGCCTTCTATGGCCTGCAAGAGGGGCCCCACAGGTGGGGTGCTCAGTAAGTGCCTTTTGGAGAAGCCCTGCCTGGTGGAGCCTCAAGCTGCCCTGACACCCGCAGCCCGAGCTGTTAGGGCAGAATGTCAGGCACCAGTGATTGTAAGCAGCTTCCTGGTGGTCACAGTGTCCATACTCAGTCATCCACAGATAGAGAGGGCTCACGTAAGCCAGCTAGCCCGAGAGGAGAGAACCACCATGCTGCAAACCTGCCTGCATGCCCTTGGCTATTTGGATAGCTCCTCTGTGGCTTAGTGTTTTCTATCTAGAATGAGATTGAAGCCCTTGCTAAGACCTGTGGGAGGAGGTTGATGAGCAGAGTCCTAGGGAGTCCTAGGGAACATTAGAGAATTTTCAAGATAATCTGGGTATAAATATTGAAGAGCACTGTCTCCATTGTCAAGTTGCAGAAGGTACCTTGGGGACCCAGGGGGACACTGAGGAGCACCACTCCCTTCCTCTGTCCCCTCCCGTGACGGGGCAGTGGGATAGGAGTGGTGCCAAGCAGACTGGGATGTGTGGCAAGCCCCCGCCCCGGCTCCAGTAGTCTTCTGACCTTTTCTGGCAGTTGGGTGCATGCCCAGCTGCATCGGGCTGGGGGAGATAAGGCTGCTGCTGACATAGGCAGAGGAGGTCTGTGGTGACAAGCCAAGGGAGGGCTGACATTGGGAAGGTCTCCTTGCAGTTACTTATGTTCTTCCCAATGCCCCATGAAATTTGCAGCGGGGGTGGGGTGGGGTGGGGTGGTGACTTCCTTATTAATCAAGGGGCAGTGTCACCTGTGTTGCCTGTGGAAATCTCCCAGGTGGCTGCTTTGGGCTGGTCTTATGGTCTGAAGGCAGGGCAGCCAAAGGCAGGGGTGTTCAGCGTGCAGCCACCTCCACCCAAGGGGGATGCCTAGTGCCTGTCACCTGCTCCTGGGGACACTGGGAGCAGAAAGAGCCCGAAGCCTTGTGCACAGAATGGAGAGAAGGTTCAGAGAGAGAAGGCACTGTCATCTAATGGCTCTTGCTTCAGCCTTGCCACTGGACCATAGCTTAGAAATGAGGCGTCTTGGGCTTCCTCTTAGCTACTTTGATTCCCAGCCCCCCACCCAACTCATGAACATTCTGTTCCGGTCAGTCACCCCTAGCCACTCTACCCAATAATAAACTTCCTCTTTGACTTTTGTGAGGCATGAGTCTCCACTTAGCTGCACACTGGACCACCTGGGAGGCATTTAAAACTGCCCTTCTACCTAATTCCCTAATTTCTGAGGGGAGAACAACAGGTATCTGCACTTTATAGAAGTTTTGCTGGTGATGGACAATTCAATGTTAGAAAACCTTTCTTAGGTTTGGCATGCTGAGCCCTGGATCATGATTTCCATGATTTGCCCCTTTGACAACTACTTCTGCAGCTCTTGTTCTCTTATGTCTCTGAGAGCAAACTGTAAGGACAGGATGTTGCTCTAGTCCAAGTGGTAGGACTTGTGGCCGCGGAGGGAGCCTGACGCTTCCGCACCCTGAGCTCCGTGCTGCTTGACTCTGCCAGGCTGGGTGCTTTGGGCCGGTCCCTGGAGTCTTTCCCAGCCCCAAATTTCCTGCTCCACAGAATAAGGCTACAGGAGATGATTCCTTACGGTGCTTGCCAGATCCGATGTTTTGTAATTGTAATGAGCACTCAGGAAGTGGAGACTGATTGCAGCCAGTCCTCCGCCTTGGAGCCTGGTGTCTGACCCACTTTAGCTCGGGGTCCCTGTCCTCCTGCTGCTGGGAGTGGGGTGCTGTGATCTTCCCCTCTGATGATGCGTCTGGCTCTGCAGACCCGGACTTTCATGGGGTCCTCAGGCTTCAGTGCTGCTAGGTCCTCAGCCCTCAGGGTGGGCTAGTGAGGAGGAGAGAAGGGGTTCTTGGTGTGGATTCCCACCTCATGGGGAAGGTGGGCCAGGCTCACTTTTAATAGCAACAGTCATGCGTTGCTGCAGTTTGGATCTTAAATTAAATGTCCTGAAGCCCGTGTTTAGACCACTAGCTGGGGGACCAGGGAATGGTGGGGCCTGGAGGAGGTGAGGCCCAGCAGCAGGCTTCACTTATTGGGAACGTGTATTTAAAGGGTCTTATGGGATTTGGGCTCCTTGTTCCTCATCTCTGGCCTGCTGGCCATAAAGTACACAGTTTCTCCTGTACTCCCCACCATGATGTACTGCGCTGTTTGTTCTAAGCTCCAAAGTAGTGGGCTCAACTGACCAGGGACTAAAACCACCAACACTGTGAGCCCAAAATACATACGTCCTGTTTTTATAAAGTATGTTGTCTCAGGTATTTTGTTACAGAAACCAAAAGCTGAGTAACACAGTGAAGAAAGAAGAAATGTGGGAAGATCCGCAGGCAGGGATAAAATAATATATTGAGGAATGAGTCTCCATCAGAGAAGTCTGCTAAAGTAGGGGGGAAGACAGTGGACCGGTAGGGACATTTCTAGAGCTGCAGGTTTGAACAGAGACATGGGATGCTCACACGGGAAGGACACGCTCTTACCCCCAGCCCCTGAGCAACACTTGGGAAGTGTCACTTGCACACACCACACACCTGTTAAACAAAAAATCATTCTGTTTGGGATTTCAAGATAGTGTTCTTCTGATTATAGGTTAGAGCAATGCCACTGGCTATTTCCTGAAGCAGCTTCAGTCTGTGACTTCTTCAGGAACCGAGAGCCCTGGCCTCTAGTTTTCTTCTGCCGGCCGATGTTCTCCCTTTCCTGCCTTCCCACACGGTTCTGCCAACTCCAGCCTGTGTCAGGCTCATCTAAATGATCACAAAATGTTCCTAACTCATCTATACATTTCCTCAGAGATCAGGACGATGGAATGGGAGGAGAGTGTGATGCAAAAATAGAAACACTGTCCTCCACTATAGATTGCATGGGGAGCTCTTGGGGTAATGAGCTTATGTTGGAAAAGCCCTCTGAGCTTCCTGCTTAGAGTACTGAGCAGTTTCCACGCTCATCTTCTGTAAGAAGTTATCTGCAGCTGTTTGACAATTCTCTCACAGTGCCAGTGGAGTTCTTTGTTTTACTCCTTAAAACTCAGACAAAGTTGTTGAAAAACTTGAAGTGGATGGAGAATTAAGAGCTATGGCTTTTAGTTCTCTGCTCTAAACTATGGGCTCCCACACACAGCCTTTTCTTTCTAAGGGATTCAATTTTATTAGACATTAAAAACAATGATAACATCCAGATAATTTTTCACACCAGAGAAATTTTGTATGGGTCCAAGGTGAGAATAATGGTCAAATAATCTGAAAAATGGTAAAATATAATGGGAATATAAAATATTATTTTTTATTATTGTGCTTACAGTTGAGTGGGCTTATATTTACTTATTAAGGAGACCTACAACATTTGGAGCATGGTGAAAATCACAGTCCTTAATCTCAAGGGGAAGGAAATAGTGCCAACTGCCACTCAAGGTAGCAGTTGGACAATTGGGAAAGGAGCCCATGACAGCCAAGTGGCATTCCTGAGAATCTGGAGGAAGAAGTTGCAGCAGGAATTGCACAAACTCATCCACTTCTTCAGGGGCACATGGTTTTCATGGAAGTGAGTGGCAGCAGGGTGGTGACAGCTGGAATTAATGTCCATTCTCTAAGAAGCCAAAGGAACCCTTCGGTTCTTCCATTCTTGGATGCATCATGTCACATCATTGCTTATTCATGGCTAAGGTCCCTCTGGTGGTTCACACACTTAGGGTGGCTTTTGGAAGGTGGCTGGGTCTTGGGGAGTGTATTCATCAGTGGATGAATGCAGAGTGCTGCTGCAAGGTGGGCCTGGTTGGGATGGGTCATTGGCATGGTGACAGGAAGGTGGACTCTGCCCCTGGCTTTCCTCTGCCTGCATCCTGGCTGCCACGGTGCTAAGCTTCCTTCCTCCATGCTGTTTCCAGTTGGAGCCAACCAGCCATGGACTGAAAACCACGAGCCCAGGAGACCTCCAGTCCTGTCTATTGCTGGGGCTGGGTATTTTGTTCCTGCAGTGGGACAGCGACTGAGACAGTCAGTGAAGACTGGGACGGTGCTCACTGGTGGGAACGGGAAGCTCCAGCCTGGAGACTGTGTGGTGCGTGTGGGAGAAGGACCTGAGTTAGAGAAACAGTGAAGGGCGGGTGGAGAGCACTAGCGCTGAGCAGGGAGCTTGAAGGGTGGGCGCAGATGAGCCCACCTGGTAGGCACTGCCCAGGGTGAGCGCTGAGCTTCAATCACACCGAGATGTTCCCAGAGTGCTGGTCTCTGTGTCCCCCAACCTGGGTGCTCTCCCGGTGAAAGAGTCTGCCGCACAGCGAGGCCCACCTCTGGAGCAAACCAAGAGCTGACCATGGGGGGACACCCTGTCTCTGCCCTGCAGGCTCCCTATTCCCCCAGGGGCCTGCTCCAAGAGGAGCCATTTCAGGACACAATGCATTGCTTCTTCCCACTTCTGCATGAGTCTTGACAGATACATGAGAAAGATGCTGCTCTCTTGTCTTCCTAGAAAAAATTTAGGGGCGTAGGGATGCCACATGTCCCCCCAAGGTCACCTGGCCTAGGGAAGTGCAAGGCCTGCACTTGCTTCAGTGCGTGTGTTCTGCCATGGCTACGGAAGCCTGTTGCTTTGTGGCTCAGCCTGTTACATTTGTCTTTTCTGTCTCCTCAGGGAGTGTCTGAACCTTTCTTAGCCTGTCACATGTAAGGTCCCTGTTGGCCATTTTTGCTTTTGTGTTTTAATGGTTTGGACTAATTCCCACTTTATTTTTGTATTTATTTTAACACAATCACTTATAATGAGGCTAATGACATTTTGTCTCCATGGTGGCGCATTTTAATTTGGTCTCGGAAATGTCAAAGCGATCAGGCAATTTGGTATCTCGGAAACATGAACCGTGGCAGGGACGATAGGTTCCTCTTTCCATCATCCCGTCTCCCTCATTCTCTTCCGGCTCCTGGGGCCATCTCTTCCCATCTGACCACTTCTTAATGATGCCATGGGTGGGGGTCTGCAGCAAAACACTGCAAGACAAAAGGCGTGACTGCAGCAGGTTGACTCTTTCCAGGAAGCGTGGTCACTCAGTCTCAGCCCTCAACTCCGTTTACTACGCTGGAGGCAGAGCTTTGTGTCCTGATGGCATTTCCACATCAATCCTCATCCCTGCACTTGCAGTTTTTCTTTGTGTCACCAGCAGCCTTCTTTCGTCTTTTCCAATTTTTTCTTATAAAACAGGATTGGCAGTATGTGTGTGCATGCGTGCATGTTGGTGTGTGTGTGTGTGTGTGTTTGTGTGTGTGTGTAGGACCAGAAGAACATATTTTAGGCTTTGCCAACTGTAGTCTATGTCTCATCACCTTCT
>NDGM010796069.1:0-11379 GCA_002564305.1 Octomys mimax
GCACACACCTGTAATCCCAGCACTTGGGAGGCTGAAAGCAGGGGAATCACTATGAGTCCAATCCGTGTAGCGAGACCCTGTAGACCCTGTACTAAATACATTTAAAAAAAAAATAGTATGTTAAAATCTTCCTGGACAGTCTAGCATGGCAGATTCCTGAGCCCAGATTGCCTTCCAACCCATGTGTATTGAGCTGCTCACTGGACCAAGTGCGGCTCTAAACTGAGGTTACAAAGTGGGGGTTAAGATTGAGAGAAGGTGAAGGCATTAAACCCATCACCGTGGTGTTCATATTTACTATGTATTTTATGCTGGAGATGCTAGACTCTACGCTCACAATGACCAGCAGTCCCACTAAAACCATATTCTGCTATGTTATAACCAGTTCAAAGCCATTAGTCCTAACCATTGCTATTATTACTGAATACTATGTACCACTGATCATAGTAAATGGGGCTTGTTGGTAGTGGGATCCTACGCTAACCACAAAAGCAGAAAATTTCCATTTCTTTCTCACATCACTCCATTTTACAGGTGAAGAAATGTAGGATGGGAGAGATTACATACCCTGTTTACACTCAAACTCAAAATAAAGAGAGGGCACATGGCAGCTAGATAGAGTAAGCTAACAAAGATGAGATTCTCTTCTAGATCTGTCTGAACCCAGAGCCTGCAATGTCACTACATAGCTACTTTTCAGACATGCACGTGTATTGCAGCCCCTGTGTCAGTGGAATTCATACAGTATGTGGAATTTGATGAGAAGGACAGAAATCTCCCCACTTCCAAGTGGTTCAAGAATAATGTTGGTCAGACAATTTTGTATTGTTTTGCCTTTTAATTCTCACTGTCACACAGGTATCTAAATACATTGTCACTTAATTTTTCTATCAGCACACTGATGATTTTCACCATAAACCCCATTTAGTAACGAAGAAGGTGAGTCCCTGGAGAGTGGGAGCAGGTTAAATAAATTCTAAGACAACGTCGCACAAGACTAGTGGATTTCAGGACTCTTTGATTCTAAACATGGTATATACACTTTTATGGTATCCACCTCAAAACCATATCACAAGTTTCTTTCTAGAAAAATCTGAGCTCCTGTGTTGTCTCTGCTGCCGCATAGCGGTTGTGTGATCTTTGGCAAGTTCTGTAAGTTCTCCCAATTTTATTTTTATCATCCATAAGTGGGGAATACTAACTATCCCAAAGAGTAATGATAAAGATTAAATATGTAACAGCTGTAAAGCAGTTAAATATGTAACGTTATAGAACACTTAATGAAGCATCTACCAAATGTAGTCAATCAAAGATAATTAATACTGATATTAATTGTAATTTTGTGTGGACATTGTTCTCCATTAGATTCTTGAAAATGGATATTATAGAGGAATAAGATGATTAGAGAGAATAAATTCAGGAAGAATTGACAAAAGTATTCCTAAAATGAAGCAAAAATTATAAGCTAAGTAAACAGCTGAGTATATTTTTTTGGAAAGATAATAGAGAAGTATATAAAATAAAACTGTGTAACATTTGGGTGCGGATTCCTCCTTTCTTTAATTCAGTCCTTCATTCAGTATAATTTAGTGCTTGCTACATGGCAAATACAGTCTGGGTATTGGAGAATGAGTGTAAATAAGACAAATAAGATGTCACCCCAGAAAGAACTTACATTTCAGAGGAGAAAGTCAAAAAGAAAGTAAACAAATAAATGAACAAGATAGTTTCCATTAGAGATGAGCCTTGGGAGGAAAGGAAGAATACAAAAAAGAAAGGCTTAGGGAAGAGTGACTATTTGAACAATCAGGGAAGAGAAAACCTCACTAAGGAGAGAAGATTGGAGTGGAAACCTGAAGGAGAAAAAAAAATCTTTCGTGTGTAGCAGTCTGAGGAAAGAACCAGAGAAGTAGAAAAGGAACAGCAAGAGCAAGGGCTAAAGGAGCTCAGCGTAGAGGAGAAAAGGCCTGCAGGTCAGTATGCAATATGGTCAGAGTGGGGATCAAAGGTCAGAGACACTCAGGCAGGATGCCCCTGCAAAGAAACCAACCTGGAGCTGGAGGTTTGTTTGCAGGAAGCCCTTGGCAGTCACACATCGAAGTGTTGCAACCAGGACTGAGCAGAGGGAGAAGCCAAGCTGCAATGTGAACACAGCAAAGACCCAGCAGACCTCAGAGTTGTTCTGAGCTGGGACATCCCAGAGGAGCGAGTCTGCCTTGGGTCAATGTTGCCAGAATTGTACACCTGTGGGTTTCCCTCCATCCGGGTATCAACTGGGTACCCTTGAGAAAGGGACATGAAGTATACAAAGTAGTTCTCAGATAGGATATCAAACAAAACTGTCAGCTGCCATCACCCCTCACTGCGGGGAAAATAAGCATCTCTATCCTGCAAGGGGGTATCTAGATGGCATCCCACAGCATCAACAGGACAACCACAAGGTCCGACACTCCAGCTGGGATGCCCATAGAAGTGAGAAGCTTCCACTAATGATTAAGTGAGGGAAACAGACAGGCATTGAGGCATGATGTGAGTGTAGATACACACTTGCTCATTGCCTGCACTGCAGGACACAAGTTGGACCGTGATGGAAACCAATGGAAAGTCAGGTTATGTAGAATGTAGGCATTCCTAAGCCTCAGTACTTGCTGCAGATCCTCAAATCTACTCTCCCAAAAGATCTAGTCGCAGTTTCCTGAAAAAGTTTCCCCATAGCATGAGGGTGTTGCTGTTGCCCCCTCTCACTTCCTCGGGCTGCTTTTCTGGGGAGCTCTCCAGGGCATCACTGCTTTACCAGCCTCAGATTGGCTTGATGCCTTGTGTATCGAATATCAATACTGCAGAGGATTTTGCCACCACTAAACTGATTTAAAGATGAAGTAGAAAAGGTTCAATATCAGCAGAGATATTAAAATTACACATTCCAAGACTCCACACCATGTAAGGAAAGTGAATAAAGGTTTTGAATTCCCATTAAAGGACTGAAAGCAAGGGGTGAAGGAGAGGGAGAAAAAGATTACAGGGCAGATGGACCTCAGGGAAGCGATTCCACTGTGACTCAGACTCAGCACAGAAAGCCAGAGCTTACTCACAGGCTAGCATCGATGTGAAACCGGGGCATGTCACTCTCACAGATGGTGTGAACAGGTCGGTTGACACAAGGTAGTTAGCAACCCATGAGAATGGAAGACAGTAGTGTTCCCACAAAAGGCGCTGCTATGGATCCATAGGAGCCCCCCCACACACACCACAAATGAGTTCATAGGCGGAACTTAGGGTGTCTGTAAACTTAAATGCAAAACAAATGAGAATTTTCTTGTCACTGGCTTTTAGTTTAAATTCGCCACTCCTGTTAGGTATGAGTGTGAGCAGTAGACCGCAGTAGAAGTCATCCGCACCTTACCACCAACAGGAATTGCTGAGATGTTTATCTCATTAAACAGTCCTGCAGATCCTGGAGAGCATTCTTTATTGTTATGACATTTTAATCAGAAGAGTTATTAGACCCAAACCATTCACCCTTGGCTTCTAGTGTGTTAATCATAAAATAGTACACATGCCACTGAACACACACTGTGGTTGCTTAAATGTATTAATAATTTTAGTATAATATTATTGAGTTTTTATTCCTAAACCTATGTATTTCTGGTAAACTCAAAAGTCTTTTATTCTGAAAGTTTTTTATTCCACCAAGCTCACCACACTGCCAAAGACAGAGTGTTGTGGTTTACACCAAGGTGTCCCCTGAAGCTCGTAGGTGGGGCTTTGGGTTCGCAGGTAACTGAACCATGGGTGTGTGGTGCTGCATGGCTCTGAGGGTAGGTTTACAGCTGAGGGTGATATTGGAAGCTGGAGCTCAGTGGGAAGAGGCGGGTCACTGTAGGTCCAGCTCGGAAGTATGT
Source organism: Octomys mimax (assembly GCA_002564305.1). Lineage (NCBI taxonomy): Eukaryota > Metazoa > Chordata > Mammalia > Rodentia > Octodontidae > Octomys > Octomys mimax. The sequence goes on from NDGM010796069.1 coordinate 3,903, forward strand.
GTATTCACTCAACTTCTTTGGTCACGCGCTGTCTCCCATGGACTGCTTCTCCTCTGTGATGTCCCTCGGCCATGCTGCCCTGTTGGTTGGGACCAACCAACTATGCATTAGAAGCTTTTTAAACTGTGAACTAAAATAAATCTTTCCTCCATTAAGAGGTGGGTGTCAGGTATTTTGCTCTAGCAACAGAAAAATAACTAAGACAATAGGACACAGATGGTTAAAGGCCTGGGCCTAAACTGCTAGAGCTGGGGATTCATGAACTTCATCTTACTGCAGTAGCAGGTGAGTCTCAGCCCACAATGAAAGTAGACAACAATTGTTGTGTATTCTGTGAGTCCAGTGTTAGGATTGGCCACAGTCTCAGTCTTTAAAGGAGATGTATGTATTTCTCCTGTCTTAGAAGTTCCTATAACATAGAAGAGTTTAAGTGTGGGAATGGGCTTCAATGAGCAATAGTTTTTTTTTTTTCTCATGTCTTATTTTTAAGATTTTCCCAGGACCTAAGGGCGGGGGGGATGCAGAAAGAAGATATAAGCTGAATAATAAGACTGTTCTTCAGGTCTCCTGTATTTTGAGGTCCCGAACATATGAAGTAAACTCTGAGTGACTTAGGGAGCAGCGTGTCCCTGAAGAGTGGTCCCAGAAGAAGTCTCTGCCAGTACTACCCCTGACCCCGTCACAAGCTGGTCTTTGCAGACTGACTTTGTACGTCACACCAGAACTTCCTTGGCGCTGATGTTTGCTTATGGAATCACAGGAAATCACTTTCAGATGCGATTGCACATCCTTTCAACCAAGACAACCCAAACTCTTCAACCATTTCAAATTCTTCATTCCCACTTCAAAGAGCAAAGTCTTCCCCTTCTGCTCCTTTACATTGTTCTCGGAAACACTCAGATACAGTTTAACTCATTTCAGTACAATATTTAAACTCCATAATTACACAAACAAAAGCATCCCTTTGAGACATTTTATGACTATCAAAGCTGCTAATAGCCCTCTAAAGCCAATACCCAGTGGAAGCATAATAAAGCTTCTTTTTTTTTTTTTTTCAGAAATTTAAGATGGCCTAGCCTTATTTACCTCCAAGTAGCTTAGTTACAGTCTTCTTATTTCATGGTCATGCAACCATTCTGAGATCATTCCAGTTCATAAAACCCTAAGCTCTAGTAGCCTTGGGGTTTCCCCAGTTTGTGCTATGATCCTTGCCCACAAGCACTTTCAATCTTTAAGCATGTCTAGGTTGAGCAGGGAGTTCACGATCATTCTGATCATTAGCTAAGACAGGTTATGGTTGAATTTTCCACTTGTCTATCATAAAATTTATAGGCACAAGAACTCATCTACAAGGTCAGATATATCTTAGAGCCCCCGGAACCTACATTGGGTTCTACCTCAAAATTGTAAAAGGCTCCTGTTTTATCTTTCTTGCCTGCCTGCCAGAATTCCACTTTGACCTCCTCAGCTTCTGGACTGCAAGACTGACCTCTTCCAAGGGTTCTTCTTTTCATACATAGAAGAAAAGGAAGCACATGACAGATAGCTGCTGGCTTTGAGCCTGTGAAGCAACCCTCTTCAGGGGCAAGGAGGTACAGAAGCGTCTCTGTAAAGAAAAACTTCAGACTTTGAAATGTGCAAGAGAGAGCTAAACACCCACCCAATAGGACCCTGGAGTCTCTCCAGGAGCTATTTTATGATGTAGAGGTACACAGCTTTGTTTTGCTATTCTACAACTATGTAGACATAAAAAGTTAGCTTGTAGAAAAGTATAGTAATGTAGGTGTTGCCTGCTCATATACATGGAAAATCTATCCAGAGCAGGAAAAAGTGATTCTCTTCCACAACACTGAAAAATCTAGTGTGTACCTATTTGTAAATCTATGCCAGCATCTCTAATCTATATAAGCATTGTACTTTGAATTTACCTTCCAAACAGTTGTACAGCCTTACCAGTTCCCTCATTAATGAGTTAAATAAAACCTTTGGCAGGTGTTCATTTTACATTTGTATGGAAGTCATGATTTTACCTTCTTTTTGAAAATTATCTTTTAACACCTGGTTACTTGCTTGAAAGAAGTCAGCAGAGAGAAGAAAATAAAAGGAAGAGCTGCACAAGTTAATCATTCAATAAAATATTTTGTCACACCTGCTTGCTCTTTTCCCTTCTAGATCCATAGGCAGTTTCAGTATGGCTCTGGGGTCTGTAGGATATAGCTTTGAACTTCAGACGTGAACTCTCTGTTCACTTCTGGATTTCCATGTCTAGTTCTTGAAGCTAATTCCTAAACTTTAAAAGGAATACAGCTCTCAACAAATCTAATGATTCCTCTCTTGGTGGTCTGCATTAGCATCTTCCCCTGAGAGCAAAGCTGAAGATGAGTCATGTTCATTTCACATAAAAACGGTGAGACTAAATGGAATTTGCATATGCATTCTTCTGCCAAGCTGGAGGTAAAACGCCACCCTTCAAAACTCCAGTTCAGCCAACTGTGAGTGGCTGTACAATATGTGAGCCTGTCATCGCTCTTCTTAAATGATATCCAACCTTTCTGCTTTTACCTGAGGAGCAGAGTCCCAACCCTTTACTATGATGTGTTGAGAGTCCTTGGCATCAGGCTCATTGTAGGGCACACAGGGAGTGATATAAAAGACCTACTCTTTCCATTCATAGCAGGTGATTTTCGTGACCACTGTTCATTTTTCTTCTTTTTTTTGTGGCCAGCTTGGCCTGCCCTAGGGGCAGGGCTGGCACCACATGTGGTGCTGGGATCCAACCACCATCCCTGCACTTGCCTAAGCTTGCTGAGCAAGCTGAGCTATCTCACCAGCCCCCTCTGTCCTTTATTTGCACTGCGAGCCTCACTACAGGACTTTTCCCTTTGCCTTCTCAACTTTTACTTATTCTGTAAACCTGTGCTCAGATAGACTGGACTGTCACTGTTTCTTTCCTAGAAAAAAATTAACAGACCTGACACCTGTAATCATATCATTGTAACGGTGTTGGGGATAGGATTCCTATTCATAGGACCAGCTGCAGGATTTCCAGGGTCCAGTGCAAAATCAAAACTTGTTAGTCTTTGTATTGAAAAGTATACTTCTAAGACTTTCAAGATGACAAAGCAGGGCAGTGTGACAAATAACACCCCAAAGTGAAGGCCTCCATGGCAGTCTCAGGAAAAAAGGCTCCTCTCTGACCCCCCAATCTTTCTGTTTCTTGCATCTTTTTCTCCTGCCAAAGCAAATCACAGTAATTAGGCTTTGTTTTCCCAGGACAGATCATACCCATTAGAACCCATTGTCCTTAAAGAGAACCACAGAGCCTAAAAATATTATTTTACTTTTCCTCCCGCATCTATCTTGGGCCACAAAGAAATTCTCTGACTTCACTTATCAAATGGTCAATCGTATTATCTCCAGTTCAGAAAAGATTTTGCCCCACACTTGTAAGGGAGGAAAGAAGGAATGCTCCACAAAAAGGCCAAGGAGAATCCGAGCAGACAGCTTTGCTGAATCCCCTCCGTCTATTTGCATCAGATCTTTTTGTTCAATCGCATTTCTGCATGGCTGCCCACACTTCATGAAATGGAAGCATAAGAATGCACACCTCACTGCGGGACTTTGGGTATTCTTTCTGAAGCTTCCATGCATGTAAAACTTTGATTAAATAAATTTGTTATGCATTTCCCGTGTTAATCTATCTTAGGTTAAGCAGTTGTCAGCTATGACCCTTCTGATAGGTGTGGGAGGAAATCAGGTTTTCTCTCCCCACATGTAAAGCAAATGTGAAACCCAAGGTCTGTAAGACTGTATCAGTCACCCACCCTCACGCCGGATCAAGGCTTTGTATAGCTATTTGCTCAAATGTTAGCCTGCACCCCCTGGCTTTCCATATTCCTCTTCCTCTGCAATTTCCCCTTTGGTCTCTATTTTCTGCCACCAGTATACAAAGCCTCACAAACTTAAGAGTTATGTTTTTCCCTACCAGGACAGATAATAAGCTCAGCTTTGCAACATCGACATGTACCGGTGACATTCAGATGGACCCATAGCTGTGGACAACCTGTCACAGCCACCAGGAAGTTAGGTCTTTATGCAGTGAGGGGCCATCCTTGTGCATGTTGGTTCTTTGTATCATCAAGGAGAGAATTCAGTGAAGACACAGAGACAGCTGTGCAGAGGGATAGCCGAAGTTCAGAGTAAAGTAGATGCAGCGGAATTTGTACCTTCAGAGAAAGCAGGCAGTTCCACATTGATATCTAGACTGAGTGAGAGTTTAGATACCTTTTATGCACACCAGAGCTATGCCTGGGGTTCAAGGAACTACGGTGGTGATGGTGCTTGCTGACATTCTTCTTAGATACTACATTGGAGTTGAGACTATGTCATCCCTGTTCTTCTCATGTGATCAGTATTCCCTTGGGGATAAACTCATGTAAAAAATTTAGAAAGTGGAAAAAAAATTTTAGAAACTTACTCAGTTGAAGTTCTAATCTAAATCAGCTTTCAGCCCAAGGCAGGAGGGTATTTAAGCAATGTTCTCCTCTTTGGTATCATGGAGCCAGAGGCTATGGAAACCAGGAATGTTGTATGCTTTATTCTAGAAATAAAGGCCCTGAGTCTTTGGGCTGGAGAATTAAACAGTGATTATATGTGTAGAATATACTCCAGTCTTGTTTCTTCATTGAGTTATAACTGGCAAGGCATGCTGTGCTGCACTCTTTATCTCTGAAGCCTACTAGTCTCTCACTACTCCCCTAATACTGCCTCTCATGGGAATCTCTCCTAATGAATCCTAAGGGTGAGTACTCATGTCAAGGAGACTCCAGAGCTATTCGCCTGGACTTGGTGGTATCAGGACATCGTGGTCCCTCAGAGTCGGGTTATTAAGGAGACATTCTAAACTAAGCTAAGCACACCAGTTATGCTTTGAGCTTGGTTCACACTCAGGCATGTGAACCAAGAGTTAGGAAGGGAGTAGGAGAGTGAAGATGTGAGGAAGCAAACCTAGGGACATGTTAGAAAGTGCTGCATTTGGGGCCAGTGAGATAGCTCAGCAGACTAAAAAGCCTGCTTAGGCAAGCTTAGGTAAGCACAGGGATTGCGGTTGGATCCCTGGCACCACATGCTGTACCAGCCCAGCCTGCAGGTTGGGCTGAGCTGGCCAGAGTCCAGGCACAGTGGCGCAAGCCTGTAATTGCAGTGCTGGGGAGGCTGAAAGCAGGAGGGTCACCATAAATCCAAGCTGTGTGGTGAGATCCTGCAACAACCAAATACATTAAAATTAAAAAGGAGGGTGGGGGAGTGCTCTGTTCTCCAGAGCAAACTAGCCCAGGCTACTTAGCCCAGATTCTTTGGGGGCTAATTATAAACCTGTACCTCTGAGATACTAACAGTAACTCAGAGTAATTCCTACATATGGACCTGCGAAGTCTATTCATAGAAGCCTAATAGACCCCTGCCTCAGTGTGCAAGAAGCCGGCACTGCCCCCATTTGCATCCTTACCCCAGTGTTACTGATATGTAATTACCTGTTATTTCTATTTTCTGTAGAACTTGTTATAACACTTGCTTCCTTCCAACAATGAGGTAAAACAATGTTTAACATGTAACCATCTTAGATCAGCCCATGAATTACAGCTTTTACATTTTTAAGAATTACTCTTTAAGTCCAATTCTGATAGGATAAAAAAGAAGGAAAAGGGGAGTTGGGGAAAGGGAGGGAAGGGAAGGAGCCCAAGAGGGTGCTCAGCTTGACTAAATGTTAGACAGATTTCTTCCTGACTCTGACCCTCCAGCTCCCTTTCCTTAGATCATTTATTTTAGAAATTAGCAATTGTGTGTTACTTCTGTCTCACTGAGATGTGAATCTTCTCCAAGCCTCTTGCCAAATTTACAACAGAGGAATGTCTTTCTTGAGGACATGGGAGCCACCACTTTGAATGTAATCACCAAGAATGACAGATACCCTCGCTGTTGTCCCTGAGAGAGGCCAGAAACCTAACTTAGGCAAGACCAACTAGCACACCCAGATGGCCTAACTGTACCAACACCCTTGTCTTCCCACCTCTGTTTCCTACTGTAATCCTTTTGATCCCTATTGAAATAGTCATGAATAAGCTTACACTTGTTTGTTTAATTCTATCTAATCTTCCTTTGATAAAGGAGAGAAAGAAATTGAACGGGAAAAGAAAGGAAAGGAAAACCACATCAACAAAATCCTAGTTTCAATGATAAATGAAAATAGCTCCCCTGGTAGCATTCAGCTAATATGCAAACTGGGAATCTGCACCTGAGTCTGCTGATCTGTGGGAGAAGTGAGCTTTTCTCACTTTTTTTCCTGTTTCATGCTGTGCTCCACACACAGGCTGTGTGCAAGATCCATTTACAGTTTTCAAGTGTGTTTTACTCCATTGAAATCCCCCAGGCCAGGCTGTTTGTGGCTTTTGCTAGCAGATATGCCAAGGGCCATACAATAGTTTCTCTTTGCCTCTGTATTCTGTATGTCCAGAGGCAGGAAGAGGATGAAACACCTTGGGTTGTCGCTGCTGGCCACAGATCTGCTTTAACAGGGAGCTCTCTTCGGGGTTTGTATTCCAGCCACGTGTGGAACCTAACTGCACATCAGAAACATGCTAGTGATCGCAAGCAACTCGGTAAAATATTTATTCAATATTAGTTTGCAGAAGAGCTTTGGCTCAAAAGAAAGAGAAAATGAAGTGTGATCTCAAAACCATTAAGAGTCAGTCAAGTTTTATAAACATTTCAAGCAAAGGATGGGTATCAACCCTTCAAAATTAGAAATGCCGTGACTTGTGTAATCAAGACAGGAAGAAACAAGTGACAAGGTCAGCACTTAAGGGTGAAATTATATAGTTCTTGTCCTGGCAAGAAGCAATAATAAAAACATTTCATATGGTAAAAATTAATCTCAAGATTTCAGATGAATTGAAAATACACCTGCATAAGTCATTTTTTCCTAAAAATATGATCTTTGGAAGAACAATAGGATATTTTTGATTTGGGTAGATGGCTTATTTAGCTAACATGTATTGAAAAAACTTAACTGGTTAAGTTCTAGACTATATTATTTCTAAAGGATGCTGATTTATAGGATAGCACAGAAGAAAGCTATTAGTAGAAGCTACCACACAAATATTTAAATACCAATTGCTGAATGGCATTGAAAAGGAACAATTTGTCACATTGTTAACAACAGAAGAAGGTGGGATCTTTGGGCCTTAGGTTTCCTGCATAAGTGATTTTTAGGCAAAGATCTTAAGATGACTGAAAGGAAGTGGGAAAGTGAAAAAGAGCCAGAATAGGAGGAGGAATGGGAATACTGAGAAACAAAAGAGGATCCAGGAGATGGAAAGACAAACAATGATTTATAGGTAAGATTAAGAACATGAGCTTTTGGGCTGGAGAGATGGCTCAGTGGTCTAAAGCACCTACTTGGAACAAGCTTGGCGAAGTA
>NDGM010796104.1:0-15657 GCA_002564305.1 Octomys mimax
TTACATTCTCTTAATGAATAGAGGGATTTGTTCTAATAGTGTGTATAAATAGGATATCATGTCCGCATCTTGTACAGCAATTAACCACTAGGAAGAGTGCATGCAGTGTGTTAATTATTGAAAATATCCTACCAATTTGTTTGAAACTGTCTCATCGCTATTTGTTTATCAATAAAATTATGGGGGAAAAAAAAGAAATATTTGCCTATTCCTACCTACATTTTGCATGCTGCAACAGGGTTGGATTTCTATAAGCAAACAATTAGGTTTGAGTTTGGTGTAAAAAATGTTTATTAGCACTAAGAGTTGAGAAGGGAAGTTGGGAGAAAACAGGAATAGAGAGAGAACAAAATGGACTCATAAGGCAGTCACCTAGTGGGGAGCTATTGTGTGACGTTGACCATCAGATGCTCCATATTGAGCCAAATGGGCCAGATTAACCTGCTCTTAAGCTCAGCCACTAGGTGTGGTGTGCAATAAAGAGGCGTGACCTTGAGACCCTGCACTTGGGCTGAGCCTGCAGGAACCCGTAACCAGAGGCTCTGCTAATGCCCCTCCCCCAGCCAGTCAGCAAGTCCATTGTGTCCACCATGTTGCAATTCATATCCACTTTACATATTCAGGGAACAACCTTATCTGGATTCAGGAGGACTCCTTTCCTGAGGGGAGGTTAGAACAGGGAAGTGAGTAGTATGTTCTAGCATCTGTACTGATATGGTTGGGCTCAAAGCTATACAGAGGACTCACTTGCCTTTCAGCATCCAGTCTCATTTACTCTCCGATAAGTTATCCCTTGTCCGCCATGGCTTACAGATTCATGTGATGCAACCATCGTGCATAAGAGAGGTGGTCCCTGCTCTTACATATTTCAGACTATGGTTGCTGTACTTATCCATTTATCCAGTCAGATTGGGGAAGGAAATAGTAAGTGAATCACCTGTGTTCCCTCTATGTTCCTTCCCTCTTTTTATTTAGTGAGCTTATTTTGTTCTAATAATCAGAGTTAATTCTTCATTATTTGATAGAAGGTCTCACTATACAGCTCAGACTTGCAGTGATCTTCCTGTCTCAGGCTCCCCAGAACTGGGACTTCAGGCGTGTGACACCATGCCTGGTTTTGGGGCCAGCACAGCATGAAGTACTGGGGATAGAACTTGGGTCCCTGTGCTTGCCAGGCAGTCACTTAGACTGCCAAGCTATCTCCCCAACCCAGAGTTCATTACTTATTGCCAATATACTAACTGCTCTGCTCTTGTAATCTGCTGGTCATGGATACAAATAGGAGCCCTTAGTGTCTGGGTAACAATTGTAGCTAATGACGTAACACTATTCTCACTGTTTCACAGAGGTGACAGTATCCTACTTGTAAACCAGAACCTCTAGCCACATGGAACTCAGAGTTTGGGACTAGGCAATGTAAAGATCCTCAGCAGGTGATAGGGTGGTGGAATGGAGAGTCATACTCTCTCCCCACCTAGGTTCCTGTCCATGTTTACTCTTCCAATTAGAGACATATTGCCATGTAAGTCTTTGTTGTGATTCATTTGTCACACCTGAATGGTGGCACTTGTGATCACAGATTACTATCTGTGGGCTGGCACTTTATACCTTTTTGAAGACATTCTAATGTCCTGACAGGCTAGCATTTTTGGATACTGTGGTACATGAAAGGGCCAGTGAGTCCCATAGTCATAGGTCCTCCTACTCCTCTCTTAGTTAAAAGTGAATCTCCTGCTATCCTTTGATGTTTGGGGTATCCCATGCCAGGGACTCAAGCTCTGGTTACTTGGATGGGATTAGGACCCATGGACAGGGAAGGGAAACTTGTACATGGAGAAGCAGCATTTCAGTGAGAGAAAGAACCACAGACCTTTATAAGATAAAAGAGCACAATGTGTACAACTTGTCACCATGTACCCAGTCTGTGTCCTTGATGAATCATGCCATACTGGGTGTTCAGTGTAGTCTCCGTCTCTGGCATTTTGGATATTTTATTGTATCAGTTGTTAAAGCAGCCTTGATAAATGGGGTGCCTGCTGTTGTTCATGCATAGCCTCCACCTGTTGTTGAGGCTACTTGGCCAGGGACTGACCAATGTTAACTGGATAGATAGTGTTGTCTGTTGGGAGTCAACATACAAAGAAATCTTCATGCTCATTTCCATACATCCATTCACAGGACTGAATCACAGCCTGCTTGTCCTTCCAACATTTTCCCCTCCAGACTTTGGACCAACTGCACAAGCCACTTGGGGCTGCCCATAAGCCCATATATATTCTAAGCTTGAATCTTTGCTCTTTTGAATAAGGAAGATGAATGGCTAAGTGCACTCACTGCACAAAACTCTTGCCATTGGAAGAGTTCTATCACTTCTGTCATCAAAGTCTCTCCCTAAGAGTAGTACAGCTGTGTCCACATAGACAGCCTGTTCTTCTGGACCAAACTCAGTATTTTCACTTTCCTGTCAGCTGACCCTGGGTGACCCCTGAAATGAACACAGATGAAAAGTGAAAGAGAAAAAAAAAATACTGAAAGAGGAATGCTTGTGCAATAGTGACGTGCTTGTGGGAGTCTTTGACCTTAATGTTCGTGCTTTACCCCCAATATACTGCATCAGCCTTGGAGTCAATTATTAGTGGGGCAACCTGGCATTGTAATTTGGGGCATCAGGTAGAATCGGTCTGTGATGGGCAGATCTGGTTCCAAGGTCCTTCTGTAGTATCTGCGTAGGCATGTTGTGCTCCCCAAGGTCTACCAGCAAGTCAAATGGTTTTCAGAAGGCATACGGTCCTTTGTTGCTGATGGCATAACCTTGATGCAGAGCCGTAGGTGCCTGTCCCCCGCGTCTCTCAGCAGGGCAGGTTACCAACCCCACAGCTGCTACCTGCAATACTGCAGCTTCCACCAATTCATATATCCCCTTCCCTGTTTTAGATTTTGAGGGTTTTTTCCCCCCAAGTAAGGTCCTGATTTTTGGTTTGACCTACTTTCCTTAACTGGACATTCAATCACATTCCCATTCAATCTTATCTGGTTGAACTTGACCCGTGATTTTCCTAGGCATTTCTCTGTATCCAAAGTGGCCTCTTTCTAGCATGTCTGGTTTAAATTTATTGAAATTGGTATTTCTTAACCTTTGCTCTCAAATGCTCATTATCTTTCTGCAGCACTCCAACAATGCTTTTCAAAAGTAACTAATATCATTATCCTTTTACCACTTATTTCCTCCAAATGTCCAAATATCCAGCACATAGCACCCACTATGCCTCTTCCCCTCTCACCAATTAGCCTCTGCTGAAAGTCTTAGCAGTGGGACAGTCTGTTCCTGCATGGAGCTATCTGAACTCCACTACAACTTAATGATAGGTTCCTTACTTGCTATCTTCAGAGTAAATGACCCAGCTTGAAGAGTCCATCTCGTCACGGTTTCTTCAGACTGCTTCTAGCAATGAATGACATACACTAGACTCTCTAATATTTTGAATATATTTATTATGATTCAACCCTATGACAGGAAGGTGATTAGGAAACACAGTATTGTCAGGGCTAAAGGAAAACTCTAATATATGCATGACAAAGCATCAGAGGAGGGAGGATGGGAGGAAAATCTGTACAGGAAATTATCCTACATTAAGCCAAAGTGGCTGAGCCTTTAGTTCCTTGCTACTTGTGGCTACCTGGTCACAAGTCTGCAATGGGATGCGTGTAGCCAAGAGCTGGGGCTGTTTGCTCACTGCAGCTGAGGAGCAGCCCTTCCTTGGAGGAGGACCTGAGCATTATATCCCTTGGTGTACAACACACGTGAGTGTTCAGGAGTTGCTCTTGTATGAAATAGCAGTAAACAAATACTTTCAAGTTAATACTCTTGAGAGTGGAGGGCTATCATCAGTGTGTTGACCTCATATTCCGCTGGATGGGTGGACTTGCCAGCCTGATACAGAGCAGCCTGGATCACTATTTCTCTTGAAGTATTTTCCCCTCATTATTTGTTCCATGAGAAACTGAGCAAAAAAGTGTTCAGAAGTCAGATTGGGGTACACTGCATGCTGCTTCCCCTGAAAGAATTCACACCAACAATGGCATATTTCAAATTTTGAAATGTTTTGTTTTGTTTCATTTTGAGTCAAGGTCATGCAATGTAGCTCAGGCTGCCCTTGAGCTCACTATACAGCCCAGTCTGGCCTCAAACTTGAAATGATCCTCCTGCCAGTATCTCCAAAGTGTTTGGGTTACAGGCATGCATCACCATTCCTGGTGAAAAAGTCCTGCTTCAAAGACACCTATTTTACTTGTTTTACCCTGTGTTTTTCCAGAAATTACTTGACTGTGGGAACCGTTTTGTTGATAATGTCCATAACTAATCTTTGGAAATAGAATCTGTGGAGACATACAAGGACAACACTGGGACAAAGCACTCCTAGTGATGGGCCCCAAGAAATCAGTCACCTTTGGCCAGTAAATGAACTGCATGCCCATTGACAGATGAGATAAAGAAAATTTGGTATGTATGTATGAGTGAAATAGTATATAGCCTCAAGAAAGAAAAATCTTGCCATTTGCAACAACATGGGTGAACCTGGAGGATGTTATGGTAAGTGAAATAGGTCAGGAAGAGGACAACTTACATGACTTCTCTGCAAAGTTCAAAATAGTCAAACTTATGGAAGCAAAGAGTATACAGGATGGTGAGATACAGCAAGAAATGAGAAGTTGTTAAAATTTCAGTTATGAAAAATGAATTAAGGGTGGGCCAGATAACTCAGTGGACTAAAGCACCTGCTTAGGCAGGCACAGGGACTGGGTGTTTGATCCCTGGCATGCTGTGCTAGCCCTGCCCCAGGGGCATGCTGAGATGGCGACTGAGACTGGGCATGGTAGCGTGCACCTGTAAGCCCAATGCTTTGGAGGCTGAAAACAGGAGGATCACCTTGAATCTGATCTGTGTAGTGAGACCCTGTAGAACCTGTACTAAATACCTAAAAAAAAGAATTAGTTCTAGAAACCTGCAGTATAGTGTCATGCCAGCAGGCCATAATACTTTAGTGTGCTCTCAAAAATTACAGTGTAGGGCTGACCAAATGGCTCAGTGGATTAAAGCCCCTGCAAGCAGGCACAGGGGCTGGGGGTTCGATCTCCAGGCCTGCCATGCTGGCCCTACACCAGAGCATGTTGAGATGGCAGTTGAGACTGGGCATGGTGGCGCATGCCTATCATCCCAGCTCTTGGGAGGCTACAAGTCTAATCTAGTAGTTAGACTCTGAAATCCCTGTAGACCCTTCCCTAAAATACAAAAAAAAAAAAAAAAAAAAAACCCAAACCAAAACAAACAAAAAACCCCAAAACAAAATTACAGTGCAAATCTCATGTTGTAAGTGTGTGACATGCTCATACACACACACACACACACACACACACACACACACACACAGACACAGGACACATAAGATAGAAGGCAGCTCTCTGATGTGATAGCTGTGTCCTCTACCTTGATATCATCATGGCTTAACAGGTCATATGCACACGTTCATCAAGTTGCAGTCATTAAATATGTATAATGGCTTCATGTGAATTACATCTCAATGAAACTTTAAACACCATCCCTGTGTTAAAAATCTAGCTTTATCCACTAAGTATGTCCTGGAACTCATGAGAAGAGTCCCTAGAGATAGATTCCCTAGGGGTTTGACACAGGAAACACTGCCTTTTCAGGGTAGCTCACTGCTCACAGGAGGGAAGAGATGAAGTGCTCAAGTTGACAGATCCAAGTGCAGGTGGAAGGAGGTATGTAATAGTGAATAAGCATCCTACTTTTAGTGAGTGTCTGCAGAAGCTCGGGACCATGCTGCAGGAGCTGTGAAAGGCAGGTGGTAGAGGGTTCCACGGGCAGACTTCCAGACCAAATGGATGTCTTGGCCTCTGGCTTTTCCAGCTGTTGCTGTTGATCTTTTCACACAAACAAAGCTAACATCAGTGTAGAGAAACATTTGTATCAGTAAGCATGATGAGTGGAACGTGTATTTGGAATTATTTGTACATTACATCACTTTTGAAAATTACAATGACACCTGTTTGCACAGGATTTACTGATGATCCAACTTAAATCATGTGTAGAGAATTAATTTGTGCTTGAGGAACAAATTGAAATTGTAACATTTTCTCTGTAAATGGTCACTTTTATACAAATAGAATTTGCAGTCCATAAGCATTGTAGTTTATAAGCATTGACTCTCAAAAGCAGCCAGGAAGAAAAGTGAAATATTTGGAGAGTAAATAAAGGTCAAAAGCCACAGAGAAAATTTGACAGTGACTTCAAACTCAAAAACCCAAACACGCATTTTCTTTTCCTTTCAGCTGCAACCCCCAGAGAATCATGCTTTGTCCATTATCTGTGGTTCATCATAACAAAGGGTCACCTGTCCCCATGGCCAGAAAAACAGTGGATCATTTGCTTCATCCCAAGACCAATAAGAAAATCTTCAAGAGTTCTTGGGAGTAGCCAGATTATGTTGCATTCGGATACCAGGATTTTATGGAAAGATCAAGCTACTCTACATGGTCTGGACAAGGCCAGAGGAAAACCCAAGGGGCTGGACCACGGTAGAGGCCAGTGGCATGCCTATTGAAGCAATTAGACACTGTGGCAATAGGATGGCCCCCACGTGTCTGTGTCTCGGTGACCATAAGTGTCCCCATCAAAGAGGTTAAAAAACTGACATTGGGACAAGCTACTTGACCAAAGCTCCCACACTTGGTCATAATCTTGGTAGACAACTAGGGACACAAATGGCTTTCATATGCCAGGATGATGTAATACCAGCACCTGCTCTATGAAAATCCAAGTTGTCCTGAAAACAGACTTTATACCTGGCCACCTCTCTGCTAATGGGCTGGGGAGATAGCTCAGTAGAATAGCACTTCCCTGGCAAGTGCAAGGGCCTGAGTTCAATCCCCTGTTCTGAAAAAAAAAAAAGAGTATCCTTTTGTCCTTTGAGGAATGAAAACTGGTAAAACAGACAGAAAGAAGAACAAATCTTGTCTTCTTGTTCTGGGACAATCTTCTTTCTCTACCTTTAAACCTTGAGATTCTGGTTCTTGGGCCTCAGATTTGGAGGCATGCCTTTAGATTCTATGGTTCTACAGTTTTTGAACCTGAAATGACTTATATCACTGACTTTCCTGTTTCTCTGTTTGCAGATGGTGTATTGTGAAGGTTCTTGGCCTACAGTCCCTTGTCAGTCAGTTCCTTATTGGCCTCCTCCCATCTATCTACCTGTCTGTCTGTCTGTCTATCATCTGTCTCTTGTATTTATGTCATCATCATCACCACCACCACCTTCATCATCTATCTCCATCCAGTTGGTTCTGTTTCTTTGGAGAACCCTGACTGACACACAGAGGGAGAATTGTGGTATTCCTCTGGACAAACAAAACAATACATATTCGTATTATGGTTTAGACCTAGAATGTTCCTGCAATCCTCTCATTTGCTCAGAGGTGGGGCTTTTGGAAGGTGATTGAATCCCAGGGACACTATACTCATCAATAGATTCATCCAATAAGAGTTCAGTAACTGAGTGTGCTGTTGGAAAGGGAGACCCAGTTACAGGCATGTCACCAGAGCATGACCTAGGAAGGCAGATGGCCCTCCCAGGCTCCTGTCTTCTCTTTCTACTTCCTGGCTGTCATGACATGAGCAGCTTTCTGTTATGCTCTGTGATGCTGAGTCTGCCATGAATCCAGGTGACCTGGGACTGGAACTGTGGACCAAATAGGCCTCTCCTCCTTTAAGTTTTGTGGGCCAGGTATTTTAGTCTAGTGAGGAGAAAGCAACTAAGATGCTCTAGGCATCCATTTTCAAGAGAGGATAGTGCGTGTTATATGAAAGGCATAGTGTTTGTTGTATTGACATTGCCTTCTGGTTATGTCTGGTGTTTTAATGCCAAAGTCTTAGAACAAAAAATTATACCTCTAAACAAGAAAGGAAACAGTAGAAGGAGAGTAAAAAGGATTAATCAGATCAGAGGTCAAAATTCATAATGGGCTTGAAAAATTCCAAGGATTTTCTGATTCAGGCCCATATCTGTGTTTTTGAAATTTGAGGTTAAATTCTCCTAGAATAAAATTAGCCTATTTATTTATTTATTTATTGAACTCAGGACCTTGCACTTGTCAGGCAAGGGATTGTTCCACTGAGCTGTCTCCCGGCCCCCAGAGCCAATTTAAAGTGAGCAATTCAGTGGCATTTAACACATTTACCATTTGTACAACAATCACCTCTATTTAGTTTTTAAAATATTTTCATCAACCCCAAATAAGATCCTGTAACAATTAAGCAGTTACTTCACATTTCTTGACCAATCTCCTTTGTGTTTCTAAGTGTTTATCCAATCTGGATCTTTCTTAAACATGTAGTCCCTATAAAAGTGAACATGATGTCCTGCACACATATACTAAGACAACAGAACTAAAAATAGATATATAAGTAGAAAAAGGCCGATTTGGGAGAAAAGAATGCAGTCTTACATAATAGAACCCTTGGGCCTGACTCCTGTCACCTAGGATATTTTCAAGCTTCACTGATATTGTAGCATGCTATCAGAGATTTTTTTATTTTTGTAGTGGTTGAATAATATTTCAACGTAGAGATATATCATGTTTTGAAAATTTTCATTTGTTGGAAGATATTTGGGATTAAAAATACAGTAAATAGTGCTTCTTTGAACAAGTATATATGAGTAGTAGTTATAATTAGGGATAGAACTGCCATGTTATTATATAATTCCATCCTTATCTTTAAAGAATATTGAGGTGAGTGTTTTCCACAGTTGTTTCATTTTACTTTCCTTGCAGCAATGTTTTAGTGTTTCCGTTCCCTCATCGATACTGTTATTTTCTACTTTATTTTTTTAATGCTAGCTGGCCTGATATGTATGATGTACTATATTATTGCATCTTTGATTTGCATTTCTTGAATGAATAATGACATGGAGAATTTCTTCAAATGCTTGCTGGCCATTTGTTTATATTCTTTAGGAAACTTTCTATCTAAATCTTTTCCCAGTGTTTGATTGGATAGCCTTTTTATTAGCAAATTTCAAGAGTTCCCTAAATATTTAGGATATTCATTGTTCTTCACTAGAGGTATAATTTGAAAATATATCGTCCCATTTTACAGATTATCTATAATGTCCTGTTATGCACAAAATTTTAGAATTTTGATGAAATTCCATTTTTTATGTTTTTCTTTTGTTGCTAGTGTAATGAATGTCAAATTCACTCAAGGAGATGCAGGTTTACTGCTATCCTTTCTCCAGTGAGTTTTATCATTTCACTTCTTACATTCAGGTTGTTTATCCATTTTGAGTAAATTTTATACATTATGTAAGGCAGGGCTCCAACTTTATTCTTCTCTGTGAATATCCAGCTGGTCTGGTGGCATTTGTTGAAGAATCCATACTTTGTCCATTAAATGGTCTTGGTACCTTCACTGAAAATCAATTGGCCAGCAATACGGGTTTATCTCTGGACTTTTAATCACAGTGCAGATGTTCATACACTTTTCAAAGATAACTCTGAGCCTAACAAACTTTCATTCTGAGAGTGACCAAGATGAATCTGAGCACAACAGGCAGAAATAGCTTTAAGGGGTTTCTACTTAATGTGTGGGATATCAGTGGATAGTCAGCATGGGTGTTCTCTCGGGCTTAATTTGCATTATAGCAACATTGGATGTATAGTGAGTCTCAAACAAAATTTAAGCACAAACTTCCCATGGGCACCCACCTATGCGAAGTCTGAATGGCTAATTTAAACTTCTTTAACCTAGTTAACATCAGCATAGATTGTGCCTTCCCCTTCAGTGTTACTGCTAGACACTTTCTCATAGTCACCCTTTGTGGATTATACATAACTGTTTGACTTCTTTTCAGCAGATAAAGTACCCAAGATAGACACTACTTCTCTAATTTACTTTTAAGAAGATTTTATGTGCGTATAATATGTTTCAGGAGGTTTTTAGGTGTATTATTATAGAAGAAAAGTTTTAAAAACTTAACATAGCTCTGCATTCCAGGCTTCTAAAAATATAGCCAAAAAGCTGGTGAGACAATGGAGCTGTGGTTAACGAACTCTTTAGATCCTTTCAGAACAGCTTCTATGCTTGATTAGGTTTGTGATTGGCAATGCCACTGGAGGACAAGGGCTCCAGTTGGCATCAAGTGTGCACTGCCTTTGTTATTCTACATGGTAGATAATTTTTGATGATGGCAAGAGATTCCACTTTCTGGATTTGACATGAAAACCCTCCTTTTTAAAAAAATGCAGTCTTTGGCATGGGATCAGAGCACCTGCATTCTCCTTCAATGGAGCTGCTTCTTGGGAGTTCTTAATAACTCAAAATGGACAAGATGTGAAGCCATGTTGTGTTTATCTACGTGACAACCACAATCACCTCTATTACTAATGGGAGCATTGCATTTCATTTTCAAAGAAGAGAGTGGGCAGAAACAGAGTAAAATATCTTCATCTCATAGCCAACTTCTGGATTACGCCTCTGAAGTCATTGTAGAGAAAGCACAGGAAAGAGGAAACATCAGCTCTCTGAACCTGACATGTTGAGGTTAAGACTTTTCTCACTCTATTGAACAAACGAGCCTAGATATCAGTTTCCTTGTAAGAGTGATGTCATCATAAATTTGCCTGCAGACGTGAAGATTCCACAAGGGCTCAACTCACATGGGTAGGTCTTGAAATGCCACTGGAACAGATCTCCTTTGTAACATGCCTAGGTTATGATGTCAGAAACCAAGCCATTCCTGTGAATGGAGTTGGCTACTACTTGCTATAGTCCACCTCTGTTTCCAAAAACCCAGTGCCTGCCATTTGTTCTTCTGTCAGCTGCCCAGTGTGTGAGGTCCCATCCTCTGGTTTTAGTCTTCCTTTAATGACTTCTAACATGAAAATATAGACAGTTATTTAAGGACTGGTCTATGTATTAGTGTAAATGAGCATTTGCATTTCAAGGGCCTGACATTTTGAGAACTAGGTCTGGTTTAGAAAATATTATGTACCAACTGCAGAAGGTCAGAGTAGCCAAGGCTGGGAGCAGCCAGTCCTTAGCTTTGCTTCAGGCTGCCTGAATTGAGAACTAACTTGCACTTGTAGCTAAAAGGCAGAATTCCATTTTGTCTCATCAACCATTAGGAAAATGCAGAGGAAAGAGCATGAGTATAACTAGGAAAATCACACAGTTACCAGCTGCGTGATTTTAGATAGGTCATCTGATCTCACCAAGCGTCTGTTTCCACCAGTGTAAAACACGGCTTGTATTTCTGCCTCAGCCTGATGTGAGGATTAAATGAGCCAACACATATAAAGCATTATATAAATATATTTCTATTACTATCTGAGGTGTTTAAAACATCAGCTGTGAGGTGAAAAACCTTGCAATCCACTCATTAGGTCTGTCAGGAGAGGGAAAAAGGGATTAAATCTGGCAGGTTCTACGCTTCCAATTTGATTTAAGATTTTCCCTTCTACTCCCGTATTCACAAAGACCTTGCTTCCTTTGTTGAGAGCCACTGGAGTGTGAGCCAATTACATGTGTTAACAGGAAAGTCATGAGCACCTGGACCTGAAGCCCAGGTGCTCGGTGGCTGCTCCAGCTTCTGCAGGTCCTACTGTTTGGGACGAACCATGCATCCCTACTTTGGGCACACTTGAGTCTCATGGAGGTTGAGGCCTGGATACCAGCAACTTGTAAGAGTAAAAAAGGTTGAAAATGAGGGAAGGTTATATTTCTTTATGGTCCTTTTTTCTTTTATTGTCTTTTTATTTATTTATTTTTACAGAGGTTTGGGCTTCCTTTACAATCATCTTATGTACACATTTGGAACACATGGCTTACTTGTAATGGTCAGCTGAGGTTTATTCAACCCAAGCATATATTTGTTGCCATTATTTGGTGTCTACTCTGGGTGAGGTAAATGGCATGGTTACAGCTGGATGCCGCCCCGCTCCCAAGCCTTATGTACTCAGAAGTGGAAGTTTGTGGAAAGTAATTGGATCATAGTGGTGACAGAGCTGACTTGGTGCTGGTATTGGGGGCCTGGTCAGAAGAAGAGGGCAACTGTGGGCATGACCTGAGAGGGCATCTCTCCTTCCTGGCTCTGCCCTGAACTCTGCTCCTGGCTACCATGGGATGAGTGACTTTCCAATGCCAGCCCTTGTACCACGCCAATCTGCCTTGCAACCAGCTCACCATGGACTGAAATGTGAGCCTGAATAAATCTCTTCTTTTAAAATTTGTAGATATTGGTCATTGTACCTCAGAAATGAAAAAGCAATTAAGACAATAACTATTGAGAATTTTGGGAAGCATGTGAGTTTTCACATTATGCCAAGAGGTTCTTTTAAATAAAAATGTTTTAATAACAACAAACACGATTGATGGAAAAATTTAAGTACAGTTTAAGATAAATATACATAAACCTACACACATGGATACACTGTTACATATATTAACATTTGTATTACATATATGTGTAAGCTATTCATCAAATCTGTAGAGTCTAACAAACAATATATACATCATGGAAAGAAAAACTTATGTAACTATTTTAATAGCAAATTTATTGAAGCACCATGTGATTAACATGCATTACCATTTGCCTCTATAATTATAAGAGGTGTCCAAAGTGGTGGCCATTAGCTTCCAGACATTTATTAGTACAGCAAACTGTTGAAGTGTGTATAAATTTTTGGCATACTCTGTATACATTAGATGGGTAGATGTCTATACACATACATATATATGCACACAGAGATAGATGATTGATGCAAAATTAACTGCTTCTCAGAGAAAATCCTGATTTGTAATATTTGGCCTTTTCCATGCTGAAGTTACTTTCACTGTGGCTAATTTCAAACTACTGTGATGATGTCATTGAATGGGAGGTTGGGAGGAGATGGGGACTGGGAATTCATGCCCGCCAGCACGAGATGGCTGCAGCACATTGTGGAGCAGATCCACACCCAGTTATCCACCGTGAGGATGCATGGAGATACCAAAGAAGACTAGGAATCTCATACTCTGTGAGGCTCGGATCAGTTCTGGTTTCAATACCTGGTCTCCACTTACTAGGGAACTGCAGCGCTGTTTAGATGAAGCCTGAAAGAATTCTGTTTGGCTGACTGTGTCTGAAGTCTACTGTTTCACCCTTGTGATTCTGTAGTAATCCTCTTCCATAAGAAGCCCCTGACAGAGTCTTGCAGAGATCAATCATGGAAGCGATTCAGCTGAGTAAAATACCATTATTACAGATCGTCCAAGAGAGTTTGTTAGTGAATCACCACTAGATATACAGAACTACTGCGGTTCTAAGTGGTATTCTGCAGTGACACAATATGAAGATATTAGTAGTGAGCACACACATAACATTTTGCTTCACTTTGCTGGCACCTGAACTGTTTTTTTTTCTGTAGGAAAGACTGGAGGGAAGGTTGGCCAGGTACAGTGATTTCAGCCTGCTGAGAAGCTTTCTTCCTCTCTCCTTCCTTGAGAGAATCTTTTTCCTGGAATTTTTCCCTTTCTATTTCTTCTCTTCTATTGTAAGTGTTTCCCTTTTAAAGGCTCAGTTTATCTGTGAGGAGGAGGATTCTATAAAATGGGAGTACACATTAACAACTGGAAAGATTTCAGAGCTAGACTAGCTTCCTGTACGCTTAGTTTTATGGGTACTCTGGAACTATAGTTAAAAGTTGATCAATAATGTGTATGAGATGTAAACTCAGGTGGTTTTACATCTTCTCATCACCCTGTATAGTTTTAATAAATCATACCTGACACTAGGTAAGAAGAGGCATGGTGTTACAATTTATATCTCAATGTTCCTTCAAAGCCTTGTGTGCTCTTAGGAGCTTTTGAAAGATGATCGGATCAGGGAGGCTATGATGCTCTATTGAGTTTGCCAAATGTGATGCTGGGAGGTAAAGCCTGATTGCAGGAGATAGGTCACTGGAGGCGTGGATGTCTCCGTTACTTTGCCTCATTGCTAGGACAAAATACTGGACACCCAAAATTAAGAAAGGAAAAGTTTATTTGTCTCAAAGTTAGTGGAGGTTTCAGTCCATTCTCTACTGGTGTCAAGGCACACTGGCATATGGCAGAGGGCAGAAGTTCATGGCAGTGGAAAACAGCAACAAGCAAAGGGGGGAGATGCAGCTGTGCTTCTAGCAAGCCTCTCCCTTCCTTCCTTTTCACACTGACTGCAAAGTCTGGAGCTCCTCCGAAGAAGTGGAACTCTCCATCCTTCCTCAGTTCCCTTTTATATCCTTTAAGTGCTGAGTCATTGTAGGGTGGACCCTCCATGCCCTAGGGAGGGGCCTCCATGCCTTAGTGTATGTAATTGCTTTGCCAATTTAGTTAAGCTTTTAACTTCTCAAGTTGATGCAATGGATCAACCACGACAGTGGCCTACAAGGCTGTTTCTCCTTCTGTCTTTTCTGTCCCTGCCTTTCTGCCATGCTAGGAGCAGCTTTCCTCCACTATGCCCACCTGCCAGAGCTGTGCTGTCTTGGTGCCAGCTGACTATGGCCTGAAATGTGAGCCAAAATGAACTTGCTCTAAGTTTCAGGTGTTCATTATCCAGTGATGAAGAAAATAAGACACATAAATTTTATGTTCCTAAGGTACATGCTAAATGAAAGCATTCCTTATAGTCTATTTTTTCCATCTCTGATAAGTCATACTAGCATAGGTACCAGGAAAGAAGTATTTGGTTAAAACATTCAAGAACAACAGTCCTTAAATAGTTAAGGAACACAATTAAATACCCTGTGTTGGTTCCCTCTGTGAAGATAAAGACCAAAATATTGCAGCAATACGAGTTCGCACAAGCAAAATGAAGAGTGGAAAAGGTCCTCTCCACCTGTGTTTATTATGACAGATACTGTTTAATCTTCCTCTTTAAATTCCAATCACCAGATTTTTATTAAAATATGAGGAAATAGTGACAACACAGGAAAGTAAGGTTCTCATAGAGTCTTTCATTGTTTACTGAATAGTTCTGAACGAATCTCTGCTCTGGGCTCTACCTGTCAGCTTCTCAGTAGAGGACAAAGACAGAAGAATGGCCCCATAGTTTCTGGGTGAATAGGGAAGATCTTTCCCCAGATCCACTGCTGAAAATAACATAAATGAAACTGTTAAAAGATGTTTGCCAGTGGGAGGTTAAAAAACAAACGCGAATAGGAATGCTTGTTTTCTTGGTCAGACAGTGCCAAGAGTGCTAAAAAGAAGACAGTTTTGGGGTCAAGAAGAAAAGATTGCCACGCTGAAGTGAGGGATGTGACTTTGAGGCCGACCCCCATTGATATCTCAGGCTGTCGTGGGTGCTGGTCATCGATCACTAAGAAGGATGTCAGGACACAAGAAAGTAGATGCAAGCAGAGAGCTGACTGCTGTGTGCATGTGGAGAAGGCAGGGAAGCTCAGGGAAGCCTGATGAAGCTTTGGGGCTCTCCTTTCGGCATCCTGGGCACATATTGTCAGGGTGAAGTTCTATCTGTAAGGAGACAAAAAAGTTTACTTCAGGTCATTGTTATAACCTGACATATGCGCCGCCATCTTGTTCTGTATGCGCTATTCTAAATGCTATAA
>NDGM010797008.1:0-18629 GCA_002564305.1 Octomys mimax
TTCCTTCCTTCTTTCCTTCCTTCCTTCCTTCCTTCTTTCTTTCTTTCCTTCCTTCCTTCCTTCTTCTTCCCTTCCTTCCTTCCTTCCTTCCCTCCCTCCCTCCCTCCCTCCCTCATTCACTAACTAAGCGTATTTTCTGTATGCAGTACACACCATCCTCCAAGTCAAGCTAACCCAGGATTCTCAATTGCTTCTATAATCATTTCAGACAAGAAGGAGCCTTAGTTTTGGAAGGCACAGCAGCAAAGGCATCCCCACAATCAGGGTAACCCACCAGGGCTATTTAAGCAGAAAAGAGGTAAACTTGTGTCTCGTTGGCTTCCCTTCTTACTCTGACACCAGCTGCTCATATGCCAGGAAGACGTGTCTACCATGTGGCTCATCCCACTAGGCTTTCTCCGAAGTACCTACTTTGCTTATCTACCTCATGTGGCTCCCAAACCCACTTCTCCTTTCATGGAACCAGTAACAGGAGGAAAAACTTAGTGGCTTCTAACCAGTGCTTTGGAGCTCAGTGCTGTGTTCCTCCTGTCCTGACCATGTGTCCCAACCTGCTTCCTGAGAATTTACTCAGCCTCTTTGCCCTTTTCTGGTGTGTGGCCCCTGCCACATTCTTACTGTCATCTTTCTATGACCCCCGTCACAACCCAATGTTGGAAGGTTTTATCTGCTGTCTTCTGGTTACATCTCTTCTCTGACACCAAGAAGCCACTTCCCCATTCCCTTTCTAAGTCCCTGCCCACCTGTCACCTGCGACTTCCTTTTTCTATTTTGGAATTACATCACTAGCCTCAGCTTGGGCCACTGGTTTTCCCAGTAACCACGCCCTGAGCTGCGATACCCTCCCTCCCAGCCTACCACTTCCTACTCCAGTACTGAGGTCAGGCTGGTGTTTTGTTCCACACTTCTGTCAGCAAGGGTAATGTCCAGTTGGACATCAGGACAGACTAGCGAGATTCATCTTTTTACCTCCATCTTCAAAAGAAGATTCAAAATGCCAACGACATGCAGTCCATAACTCAGTGGTTCACAGATCAATAAATAAAATTACTTAAGATATGCTATGTACGTGTACCAAATGCCCACAATGAATGTAAACATTATGTGTCATAAATATGAACTCACAACAATAAGAATGAAAATGGGGAAAGAAGTTGGAGGAATAAGGAGTTAAAAGGGGAAGGAGATTAAGAAAGAATCAAGCTGTGATATATACATTCCCGCTCCCTAAGATGAATATAAAGTTTATGTACTGTAAACACAAACTAATCATACAAGTCAAAAGAGTCACTGGGGATCTTTCTAAAAATTCCAGTTCTTGACCCCATCCCAAGAAGGCTGAGTCATCAGTGGTCCATAAGCCCTAGGAAAGTAGTTGATAACAAACACCCCCTGCTCTCTGTGATTCTGATGTGTGAGCTCTATGGACGATATGGAGAAAAACCTCACTTTCAAATAGAACTAAACCATTAAGCAATAGGCAATAAAAAAACTTTTTGATACAATAACAGGACAAGAAGTCCTCACAAGCCTATGGCTCTGTTCAAAGTTCTATTTGCTCTCCAGAATCTGAGCACACTACTCTGAGATTCCAAGGACCAGGTTTGTTGCTTTGCTCGATAACTTTATCAATTGCTAAGACACAGTTCAATATGTCTCTTTTGCATCATCTGACTAAAAGTTAAGAGCTAAACTTGGTGTTCAGCATCAGTAACTGGCCTTAGCCCAGATTTTAGGCATGACTACCTCCTTAGACATTTTATCCACCTAGCTTTGGGCTGTGCAGTTATTATTAGGCTTTTGCCTTTGACGGCAATGGCTTCATCCTAGAGTTTTAATCGTAAGTACTGATGGTAATACAGAGGTTGCTTACCCACTAGAAATGGATTTTTCAGACATGGGCACTTTGCTTCTAATGGAAACCCCTGCCAGCTTCTGGAATGGTAGACGAGTGTAAAAGTTCTTCACTCTGTTGTTCAGTCTCACTGCATGGAAGAAGAGAGGAATGTTATCACCTGGAGAGAATGTTACTGAAAACCAATGAATTGAAACCAGGCCCAAAGCTTCCATTAAAGGTGGTGCAATAAATAAATTAATTAATTAATTAAGGCACAGTAAATTCACAGTGACTCTCACTCTCACTCCAAATCTCACTACAATAACAGCTGGAATTCTTATGAAGGCACAAGCACAATGATGGAGGGAATAGGAGAGGGGATACATTTACACACTTTGGGGAGCTAGAAAACATTCAGAGGAATAAAACTTGGTTCCATCGACTGCAAGGCAGACTCTACTGTTTGTGGGGAGAACCAAGAAGCAAGTCCATGTGCCTCTGGCTCTCAGAAGGCTTGGGCATCTGCAGCTCTGAAGGGAGAAAGAAGCCTAAGCAGTAGATGGGCCGAGAATCTC
This sequence comes from Octomys mimax, assembly GCA_002564305.1. Lineage (NCBI taxonomy): Eukaryota > Metazoa > Chordata > Mammalia > Rodentia > Octodontidae > Octomys > Octomys mimax. The sequence goes on from NDGM010797008.1 coordinate 2,413, forward strand.
CCCTAGGAATGCGACCTCTGGGGGCTTTCTGTATTTCCCCAAATGATGAGTGCTGCCTCCCGCCATGGAAGAATACAGAAGCCTTAGTCCAAGAGAGGCCAAAAGAGAGGGTCTCTGGGTGCCCTGGACAGTGGATGGGATGTGCACTACAGTGAAAGAGGGGTCCTTTCAAGTCAGCCTCCATGGTAACCACTGAACTGCCTACCCTCTCCTACCTGATTTGGTGTCCAAATCACCAGCAGTTAGGTATATGCTCTCAGCAGGTATTGCAAGATTCCTCTGGATAACAATCTAAAAATACTGACTGAGGGACTTCCTGAAGCATGGCCCAATTGGGTTGCTCTAAAGCCAGTAAGCTTTCACCAGTCAAAGCTTCTCTTTGGCCTTGTGGACTTGGCTTACATTTGAGCGGGAAACCTAAGGCTGCCAGATGCCTGGTAAGAGCATCCAGTGAGAAAGATGGAAGGGAGGCTCAGGGCAGCCACATCTGGGGGAAAGACAGACTGTATACAAACTCTAGTGTCATTAGTGCTCCTGATGGAAGTGCTGACTTGGATGGTGCTAAGTCACAGAGGCTAAGACTGCACAACCTCACGGTGCTCTAGGTGACAAGTGCATCAGCCACAGTTCTCTATGAATGAGGCTGAAGAGTGGAAGTGGTCTCCAGAGGTGACTTCTGAGCACATTTAAAAGAAGCAAACATAAACCTGGCTGTTTCAGACACCACAGACCCAGCCTCCCACTGGAAGCCCAGCATGTACAGGCACCCACAGGCTCACCCTTCTTCTGGAACAGGGTCCCCGGCTGCTGTGGCAGGACCAGGCTGCAGCCGTGGGTGCTGGACTCCAGGACATTATCACACACTTGGGCCTCTGGGTACAGGGAGCAGGTGAAGTACAAGGACTCGCTGTCTGTTACCTCTGCAAGCTGACAGAAAGAAGGCTCCTGGGAGCAGCCTGCAATGAGAGCACAGTTGGTTTTCAGATCTCAGGAGGCTTATTGGGCCTTAATGGAATCCCCTGAGGGAAGTGCCTGGCAGAAGCTCCTCAAAGGGCAGATGCCCACTAACTGTCTAGCCTTGGGTTCGATAGCGCTGGAAGGGGCTGTGTGACTCTTAATAAAGGCAGAGTAAAAGTAGAAGTAGAGGGAGAGCTTAAGCTCAGCAATGCAGCAGTGAAAGGGTAGAACTCTGCTGGATCTACTAATGACCATATCAGAGGCAAGATCTGCAAACCAGAGATCTTGTTCACTTTGTGAGTGATTTCTTTGTCCCTCCTCCACATCAGTCATTGACAGAAGTGCATGTGAGTACCTTGAGGGTGAAAGCATGGCTGATTCTTTTTGTCTTTTAGCCCTAAGATCAAATACAAGGCCTAGAATAATATGCATATCCATTAACTCATCAGATGGTTGGATAGATGTACAGATGGATGCACAGATGGATGGATGGGTGGATGGATAGATTCATGGATTCATGGATGTATGGATTAATGAATGGATGATGGTTGGATGGATGAATGCATGGATGCATGGGTGGATGGATGGATGGGCAGATGGACTGATAATAGGTTGATAGGTTCCTGGAGTAGAGCTACCAGACTGACTACACTGTGAGCTTGCAAAACACAGGTTTTGGGTTCTATCTATCATCTAAGAATGCAGTGATCCATGAACTACAGTGCTGAGACTAATCTTGTCTGGGTCACTAGAGCTGAGCTAAGCTGTGATACCCCACCCCTAATCCAAGGATACTTACGAGAAAGGCACCACAGCTTTGCCTGCTGGGCTGAAAACAGGTGTTTGAAAAGCCGGTGCCGCTGCCTGGGCAGCGATCTGTTTGCATTGACAATAACCTGACTGAAGTCCACGGGGGAAAAAAGGTCTGCTGTTGAACCTGAAAAAGAGAAGTCAACTCCTTTACTTTTATTTCGATTTGAATATAAAACAAGATACCTGCTGTCCCTTCAAGCCATCTGCCCTTGGAGCCTTGGCATAAGTGACTCTCTTCCCGGAACACCTCCTCCAGGTGCCCCCAACATGGTTCAGTAGAACCACCCGGATGTCTCTAAGGGACCTGTCCTGACTACTCTGGGCTGTCCAGCTCCCTTCCTCCCCTGCATGCCTACTGCACTTCACATTTGTCTTCCAGGCCCTGCTGCAACGTCAAGCGGTGGCTCGTAGTGGGCATCCAACTGCTCTGTGGACGTCCAAGTGCACAGCACATGTACTTAAGAAGCAGCTGTTAGCCAAGGGTGAATACTCCACACCTCACTGTACCTGGCACAGATGCCATGTGTGCAGCCATTTCCATGTGCTCTCTTTAACTCTGTGCTCCCCCTAAATGGAAAGAGATGAGGACTGGGCCGGCAGGACGGGGCTTCTCTTATTGCTTCCCTGGGCTTGTCTGCAACACTCAGCCTGAACACAGGGATGGGATACAGAAAGGGCCAGATCTCCCTGTGCTTTGGATCCAAGGCCTTTCCCATGCACCCTGAGAAATGCAGTCTGAGTGGAAGCACTTGGAGCAGCTGAGCTGAGCTTAAGAGCATTTCTTCTGCAGACATCTTATCTTCAGCATTCCAGGAATGTGATCAGCTGAGAACCGGAAAGCTGAGCAGAGCCTTTGCTGTTCATGCTGTCTCCTTGCAGGGCATTGGTCAGGGGCCAAGCTCCAGGCCTAGTAGGGGGGAGGACCGGGGGAGCCCCTGGGAGCACCCTGCGGTAGCACTGGTGATGCAGCCCCAACACAGTGCTTCACGGTACATTTCTAAAATGCTTTCAAGTTCTACCACGTCATGCACATTCACCCTGCTATGAGCTGTCAAGTTATCCCTAAGAACCTCTGCCCAGGATGGGGACCACAGCACAGAGGTTTGGCTGGGAAATGGCTTGCTGGGTGCTGTTGGGGAGCAGGAGACAGGCAACACAGGATGGAAAGGGTGATTCGGCATCACTCAGCTCAGGGCATGGTCACCAGGAAAAAAAAATCTGAAGTCAGCATTGTGAGGCTTTTTCCTGTGTTTCTCTAGAGAAGTCAGAAATATGATTTTTTTTACATGATACTTTCCAATTTTAAAGTATTGGTTCAATTGTATTTTTTTTAAAAAAAGCTTTGAGTCTATTCTGTGAATTAAACAAAAATACTAGCTGTGTCAGCCAGCTCTGAGGCCTGAATTCTCACACCCACAAGGCTGTACAAGGTGTTGACTAGGGTTTGAGAAAAATCCAGATTCTGAGGTCAGTTGGTTGGATCGTGGCATTGTTGCATACTCGGTGCTGGGCTGGCTTAAACTTTGGATACCAAGGCACCTTCAGCCCCTTCCATTAGTAAGATCGGAATCCTGACCAGCAGAGTGGTGTGGTCACGTCATTCGTGAGACGACATACACAAAGCGCCAGCATAGGGCCTGATGGCCAGGAAGTGGGAGGAGAGAGGCCTTGCTTTCATCTATGGCCCTCCCTGAAGTGCTGTCAGCTTGCTGTCCTTCACAGAAGAGCAATGGTGGTAAACTTGAATGCACTAGCAGTGTGCCCAGGAGGCTAGTGTGTCATGGACAACCCTGAGCAAAAGCCAGAAGGGCAAGGAGACAGATCACTTTGTAGAAGAGAACTGGACACAGAGAGGAAATGTCCCCCAGTAAGTTGCTCTCCTAAAGCAAAACTGATGTTTCAAGCAAAAATGTTTGAAGGAGGCAGAAGGAGAATGACAGCATGGGGATTGGGACAAGAAGAGGAGCTGTGTCCCTGCTGTCCACCCCATGTACTGGGATCAAGTTTCTGATAGGAAGCAAGGTAGGGTGGGGAGACAAGGTCAGTGAGCAGATGCATGGGCCAGGCTCTGCAGTAGGATCACAGCCACCAGTAGCTCCCACGGCACACAGCAGCTGCTGACACACAAGTTCACGCTCCATATCCCAACAGTTTAAAGAATGGTCCCTGCTATTCCCCAATTTGCCTACCACATGGCTACTGTTATGACTCCTACAGAGGAAGACACTGACCTTCGGAGGTGACTCATTTACAAAAACAGAGACAAAGCTGGGCTACGAGCCTCATCTCTTGACCTGAGAGTCCACACTTTAAACAGAAGACCCTCCTCATGGCATAGCAACTCTGTGGAGGTAGAATGAACTCAGCCATGCTAGAAGAGTACTACAGGACCAGCCTTTTGACAGCTGTTTAGATATATTATCTCATGTGACCTGGGAAGACACTCTGGGAAAGGAAGAATCTACCACTTGAGGGCCTCTGTTAGGCTCCAGGCAATGCACAGGAGTTTTACCATCTCCAGGGATAAGAGATGCAAGGCAGTTTCATCCTACAACTAAGGAATCCAAGGGTCTTAGCATGTAAGCAGATTGCCCATGGCCATGTAGTCCATAAGTGGTAAAGGTAAGAGTAGTCTCTCTTCTCTCCTCCCCTCCCCCCTCCCCTCCCCCCTTACAATGTGTGCATGTGGTGTCTTTGTGTGTGCCTCTATCTGTCTGTCTGTCTGTCTGTCTGTCTCTGTCGCTGTCTTCCTAGTGCTGAAGATCAAACCCAGGGCCTCATACATTCTATTTAAGAACTCTACCATTCAGCGACACCTCCAGACCAGGAGCAGGCTACCAAGGCAAGTTCAGCTCCTTTTCGCTCGCTCACATCTATCTGCTGCCTTCCACCATGGACTGACCGCGACAGGCCCTGGGTCTATGCACTATCCATGAGCCAGTCTGTCTAGCAGTGTCCTTCCTGTTATAGCAGCACAAAGTGAGCTGCTGCTCTCCCCTGCCCTCCCTTCATTCTTCCCACTCTTCTCTCATTCTCTCTCCCTTCTCTCTTTGCTCTTTCTCTCTTTCCCCTCCACGCTGTATTTTACCTCCACTTCAGCAATAAAGGACTGCAGGTTCAGGAGGTGAGATCTCAATAATTCCACAGGTGTCATCCCTATTAGTTTTAACTCATTGTTTCCACTGCATGTGGTGACATGTTCAAATTCTTTCTTGTTCATTAAACAGTTTTGAATATTCATATTTATTTCTATTCTTCGAGACTGACATAAAAAATGCTCATTGACCATAGTCACGTGAACCTTGCTCTTTGATACACGTCTTTCTTTCTGGTTTTATTACTATCATTGCTTTTGTTTCTGACAACAGTGGTGATTGTCTAACAATTTTGCCTTCATCTCTGGGCCAATCAGCCCTGGGAGGAGCTATCATATTATGAAATAGGATTGAAGCTTAGAAGGGCATTTGAGGCTGTAGAAGAGAGTGATCAGGAAATGCTAAGGGGTCCGTGAGCTGAAAAAAACCCTTGTCTCCACAGTCAAACATTTAAGCATGCAAATGTTTGGGGGCTGATACCTGTCTGTGTTGAAGATTCAGACCTTGGTACTGCCGCTCTTCTGCATCCCATAGACTCAGGCCGAGATGCCATGTCAGAATCTAGGAAGAACAAAGGGAGGATATGTGTACTACTGAGAAGGAGTGGTATTCTTTTAGAAAAAGTGGTAGAAGCAAAGCAGGAGATTCTCGTGGTGCACATCCAGGAGCTCAGGAAGGGCTGGAGCACACCCAGTGGCACAGGTCTGTGGGCCGTGGCTTTGGGCTGAGCTTCAGCCAACCTCTTGGCAATAGAACTCTCACTGTCCTTGGTAGTCTGAAAATTTGTCTTGTAAAGTAAAAAACAGTTCACAAATACTGGTGCTTCCAGCACCATGTGAAGGTGAAGAATCAGATGTCCATGTGATTCTTGAGAGAACTGAGACCCAGAAAAGTTAGATAATATATTCGACACCACTCATCTATGTGGTCAGAAGACAAAGTGGAATTTGAATACATTTAACAAAATTCCACAGCCCCACTGGAGGGTCTGTCCCTGGGGACCTGTCCTACGGCCTGAGCCTCAGGCACACAGGCCAGTTCTCTGGGCAGATTTCTGCTGTGCTTGGCAACAGCCCCAGTGCCCCCTCCTGGTAACTAGGGCAGCTGTACTCAGGGGGCTCAATCTCCCAGGCACCCAGCTCTTCTTCCTCCCTGGCTTCTCGGGTTTCTGCACTGTGCATTTTCCCTTTAGACTGTGGCATCTTATCTGATGAGGAGTGGGGCCCTCCTGCTCTACAGAGAGTGCTCTCTTAGAAAGCAGATCTCCACCTTTTCTCTAAGGGGAGCAGAATGCCCAGCAAATGACAGGCAGGGCCAGTCTCTAACTGTACCACTTGTATGACAGAGGAAGCTTACCTTTCCAGAGATAAACCTGCTGGAAACCGATCCCAGCACCTGCAGCTCCTTCCAGGGGTGCCAGACCTACAGAGGCAATTGTGATGCAGTGAGCTGGTGAGTCCACATTACCTCGCTGCCCAACTGCTCCCTCAAGTCACCCTGGAAATGCAGGCTTTGCTTCTGCACAGTGTGCTTCAAAACCCTTGTGGAACCCCATTCTAGAGCCATGGTACAAACCAGAGCTGGGCAGACCTCAGGGGCCAAGTGGAGGCCACCAAAGGGAGAACTTGGGCGAGAGGTTGTGAATCATGAAACAAGAGAATGACTTAAGGATCTAGGGATTGGCTTTAAAAGACAACTACATTCCCAGGAAACCTCAAATCTAGCTTTCAATGTTACTTAGCTCCTCTGAGATGCTTGCCTTATTGATAAGTGAGGAATGCAATTGTGAGGATATATATATATATCTGGGGTCCTCCCCCACTTATTGGCAGATTGTTATTATTTATCATTAATATTTTTAAATTCATTTTTTCTAGAAAACTCTATTCCATTGGATGGCATCCTGGGTAAGACTAGATTTTCCACACTATAATGCAAGTGCTCCTCTTTGCCCATGTGTGGCCCTCTGCGTCCTTATGATTCCTTCTTCCATGGAGAGGACCATGAAAATGGCTTAGAAAACTTAAGTATAGAGGACAATAATCCCACATCCTGCAGGAGACACTTGGGTCACCACTTGAGACCTCAAGAAATGATCAAATTTTGTATTTGAACAGCTACTGCCACTTACCTAGTATGTAATGGGCGCCTTTTATATTTTACCTAATTTATACTCCACAGCCAGGTCCCCACACTGAAGGTGAAGAAATGATGTTCAAATGTCCCAGTTCAAATCCTATCTGTTCAGTTCCACAGCAATGGTCTTAACCAACACACTAAGAAAGCATAATGTGTTCTGTAATTCTGCCCATCCAAAATGGCCAGAACACGTCAAGGTTTAAAGAGATACACTGGGGATGAGGTAACATATTGAACTGTGATTCCACTGGGTTTTGTTTCAGAAATGAGAATAAACAGTGATGCTAGGACTTCTTAGACTGTCCTGTGGTAGGTAATATGTTTTCTTAAAGACCTCTCTCAGTTTTCTTCAGAATGTGGAAGTTACCAATAAAACTGAGGGAGTGTAAATGATGACTCCTGGGAGACCCAGACTTGGATGTCTGGGACCCTGAGCCTTGTTCTCCACATCACAAAGGAGACCACAGTGCACTCCTACAACACTGACAGGGCTGGTAGCCACCCGCGCAGTTTGTGTCCTGTGGTCACTCCTCATCATGACCTCATCCTTTGCTTATTCTAAGGGTAGGGCTGTAGAGCTTTGGACTCTGGCACAATGAAAACCAGAGAGTGTATTTTTCAGATCTTTCTACATTCAAATCTGTTTGAATGACTAATTTTTTTCAATATAATAGAGATAAGTAGATAGAGTAATATAGATATAAAGTTTTCACTATACTTCAGTCTATACATTATAATTCCTAAGCTATAAAAGTTGGTAAAATGACAGTTGTAAGATGTTTTATTGCTCTCAAATCTAACACTAAGACCAATGATCACAATAAAAATTTAGTTTATTATGGGGTCATCTTTGTAATTTACGAGAAAAGTAATAATTTCTTAAGTGCTTTGTATCACTAAAATCATTTCCAGATCCCGAAGGCAATTAGAGGTAGCCAGAAGGTGCCCTCCTCCCTCTACCAAGGAGGACAGAGGTGACCTCTGAAGCCAAGCTGGCCCCTGGTGGCACTGTTGACAGCACCGGGGAGCTGACACGAACACAATTTATCAAGCAGCCTTTTCCTGCCATTTCTGTCTATCCACAATTTGTCATCTCAAGAGATGCAGAGATTTTCCCCTTTGTCCTGCAGCTTCTATAGAATGTACTACCCAGCGTGAAAGGCGCTGCATAAGCCGGAGCTCAAAGCCACCTCTTTGAGAATTCTTGCACATGGGCATCTATCAAGTAATATCAATGATTTTTCTCTTATAATCAGTCTTTTGTTTCAAATATCCATGCCAATTGAGAAAAAGTTATATTTTCTCCTCCAACAATATTCTGAGCCACCACACACTAGTTCTGAGCTGTGGCACCTCTCCCCAGGAACATGGAAAGCTGGCTCCGAGCCTCTCCTTCACCACTCCTCTGTTTTCTCTCTGCCTGCCCCCCTAAGCCCATCTCACTTGATTCCCATGTACTCTTTGAGAATCAGATTTATCACATCTGGTGCCACAACCCTATAATCTCAGTACTATCAGAAGCTGAGGCAGAAGGACCCAAATTTGAACCCAGCCTGGGAATCTAAATGAGACCCTGTTTCAGAATGAAAAATAAGGGGCTGGGGTGTAGCTTGGCAAAAATGCTCTGAAATCATTTTGAGTACAGGAAGCAAGAAAGCAAGGAAGGAAAAGGAAAGGAAGGAAGAGGGAAGGAAGGTGAAAGAGGCAGAAAGAGGATGGAAGGAAGGAAGGAAGGAAGGAAGGAAGGGAGGAAGGAAGGAAGGAAAAAAGGAAGGGAGGAAGGAGGGAAGAAAGGAAGGAAAAAGGGATGGAGGGAAGAAGGGAGGGAGGCAGGCAGCAGCAAGTATGCAGGCAAAAGGGAGGGGAAGGAAGCAAGCACGCAGATCTCCCTGGAGGCCTCCCTGGACCCGGGTTGGAGGCTTCTATGCCCTCTGTTCCTGGCTTTACATGGCACTCAGCGAGCATCTGTCTTTAAGCTCATGCATGATGACCAACACCAAGATTCCTAGATGTACCATGAGCTTCCTTTTAATTATTATTTCTTTTCACTATGAGCTTTTTGAGCTAAGGATGACACCTTGTTCCTTTCTATACTGATCGCCTCCGGCACAGCCCTTGGTGCGTAACTGGTGCTTATCATACAAATGCACACAAGGAGACATGAGCAAAGGAAAACAGCCACCACGGGTGCTCAGAGCCCGCCCAATCAGCGCAGAGCTCTTCCCTTCTGTGCCTATGATAGCCACCAAATGTGTTTTTCTAGGGCAGACATCTGGTCCTCCACTCCACTCTCCAGCGCTTGTGTAGTTCACTTTATTGTTTTTAAGAAGGTACACAAAACAGAGAGAAACACTAGCCTTCTCTTCATCATTGCAACACAATGATGAGGCAGCTGTGGGACATCCTGCCATGCCTTCCACAGAGTGGGGACACCGCACTCCCACAACTGGCCTTCAGACCCATGGCAGCCCTTTCCACCGCTGAGGCTCCCAGCACACGTTGGCATTGAGAGCCACGGTGTTTGGCGGGAGTTGACATCTTCAGTGTTTGTAGGAGCTGCGCAGTCTTAACTTCTTCAAAGTTATTCCTGTGGAGACCACATTCTGGATCATCTGTGGAGACCACGTTCTGCATCTGTGGAGACCACATTCTGCATCTGTGGAGACCACGTTCTGCATCTGTGGAGACCACGTTCTGTGTCTGCAGCCAACAGTTTTAACCTAGGCCCGTAAAGTGGGCAGAATTTCACACTGCAGAATGTACTCCGATAGTCACTGAAGGCCTTGCGAGCTGCTGGCCCAGAGCCTGGCCCTCCAGAGAGGAGCCGAAGGTGCACCCCCCCTCCTGCAGTCCCTACTAACGTGCAGGCCTTATTAGCAGCACAAGGAGCGTGAAATACATATATACATATATATATATATACATATATATATATGTATATATGTATATGTCAACAGAGTCATGGCAGAGATATAGGCTAACTAAAGTGCCATAGTCTGACTCAGTCTTACAAGAAGAAAATGCAACAGTGATAGCTGACACAAAGCAACCTCCTATTAGGCAAATAGCAGGCATCAGGCAGAGCTACGAAACTAGTAGCATTCATGAATATTTTTGACAAAGCTATTTCCTCTTACCAAATATTAAGTTTTTATGGGAACCAGCATTATCTAATCTGTCTGTTTTTCACTCATTTACATTTTAAGAGACTGTGAGAACTTATTCATACTCAGCCCCAAAGGATTCTAAGCCTTTTCTCTTAAAACCTTGAAAGTTGTTGAAGCCAACAGCAAATAGTTGAAAACACCTAGAGATACTCACAGGAAATGTGGGGGATGCAGACACTGGCTGGCCCTTGAGCTAACAACGGGGTAGAGGTGAGCTACACAGCTTTCCTCATTGCTACGATCCTCGTCAGTCCACTAGAGTGGCAAACAGGAAGTCCCTATACTCTAGCAGCCCAAACCTGTCACTCCCAACCAGCCTGGGAGCTCCCCACTTGTAGGCATTACTCTCACCCCAGGATATGACCTACACATACAAGGCACTAAATACAACACAAACCTTCAAAAGTCTTCTGTAATCACTCCTTTCCAGGAAGAATAGCCAAGGACACATTCTTCATTTCTTGGGTACATACCAAGCACATGCTCTGGGTTAAGCAATTTATTCTGGATTTATTGCTCATGAATATATCTCATGTCTTTCTGGAAATGCCTGTTTTCACCCTGGGCTACCTCTCAGAACAATGAATCCCAGCTGCTTAGTAATCCTCACATAAATAAGCTATTTGATTTTATTTACTCCAAAAGAAATCATTTAAGCCTCATGGAATGCCACCAAAGTCTGAAATACTTTTCCAGGTTTTGGCAACCATGCACTCCACAGATATATTATCTATGCCAGGCTTGATGCTCTATGCTGTAACCCCAGAAATTAGTAAGACATAGTTCAATTCTTAAAATAAAACAACGAACGATGGCCAATGCTAACAAGAATGACAGTGACACTAAGGTTGACACTGTGTGCTGACCACGGTTCTCCCACCAGTAATCTGAGTTTGCCCATGCAGGAGTGACCAAGATACAGCTGCAGACTCAACTTGCTATTCACTTGCTCTGAATCCTTGGGGGGTTACCTGACTCAGTTTCTTCCACTGTAAAGCGAGGACGGGCATAACAACAGAGCCTCGCTGGAAGCGCTGTGTGAGTACAGTCAAGGCCATGGTGTGGGCCGCACTCCCAGCCAGCGCCACAGGAGGCCTTTCTGAGAAGACTTTCCTGCCATGTTTGCCTCCTTCTGTCTCTGTGGAGCCAGGACCATCAGTACCCACTCCACACTCAGCGGCACTGACTCATCCAAGACCACTGATTGGTGTTCTCAGGCAAATTGGATAGACCAGCAGGGGAAGGGGAGGCTCAGCCTGACAGGAAGGGGGACAGCAGGAGCTCTGCAGGAGCAGTGACCTGCACAGCTCTGGGAGAAGGGGAAGGTGGGCTTGCCATCATGAGGCCCTGAAAACTGCAGTCCCCAGAGACTGGGGTCCCAGGTTTCCCCTGCCAATCCTGGAGACCAAGTCCTGCAGTGACAAGAGGCCCCCAGGGTGACCCTCCTCCCTCACCCCAGTGCTTTCAGCTCTCCAGCCTTGGAGGGTAGAAAGGTATTGACATGCTTTCTGAGCACGGATGCTGGTGGGCCCTGCAGCAGGGCCATGAGAGGCAGCACGCCCTCTGCACCTCACACAGGACTTGTGGAGGGGGTGAAGATCTGGCCAGCTCTCAGCTCGCACAGCCTTTGGGGTTGAAGGATGCCACCATTATCAGAGGATTTATTGGGAACCTACAGATGTGTGACCTGAGAATCTCCAGGTTGTTCCAGTTTCCAGGGCTGTTGACATTGCCACCCCAACCTCATGACTGGTCTCGGCCTGGCCAGTGTGCAGGACACCAGAGACCTCCAGAGGCAGAAACGGGACCTGATTGGCAGAGCCTGGGCACTTCCACCCATCTCTGAACTGAGCGGTGGGACAGCTGATCAGAGAGGGGCCTTTTGGTGCTAACATTCAAACAAGCAAAAGGGCAGGAGCATGCACAAAGTCAATTTCTGTTCACCAGTCCCCATGATGGGCCACTGCCCCACGCTCCCATAAGGAGAATGTGCAGTGTGGCTGTCCTCACCAGGAATTGTGTAATTCACAGGGGGTGCCCTGGGGACAGCCTGTTTGGGGGCACCACTTCCTCACCCTTGCTTGTGGTCACACATCTTACTCATGCTTCTTGCCTTTTGTCACTAACAGAGCAGAGTACATTGCCCATGTGATTTGTTGGATTCAGTAAACTGTGACCAAAGTGACAGTGAGGGCCCAGCCTTGATTTTAAGAGCTGTACTTTTTTCCCTTCTTCTCCGCCTTTCACGCTGAAGGAGGAGACCATGCTCATCCTGGTGAAGGATGAGGAAAAAAACACCTGCAGGAGCAGCACCAAGGCTGTTAGCCCAGCTCAGCCCAAATCAGCCTGCACACAAGTGACCCTAGACTCCTACATGGGAACCCCTGCCCTGAGGCCCTGCCCTGGGGCCACCTGCAGGCTGGCCAGCTGTGTGAACGGGTGCACGGATGCTTCCATTAAAAGCTGCTTTCTTGGAAGCATCACTGATGTCCTTTGTTTCCTTTTTCCAAGTGTAAGTTCCTCAGGAGATACAGAGGGCTAAAGAGGAAGCAGGGGGCCTCCCTGGCTGGTAGAAGGACATTATGGAAGGAATGAGATGAGAAGCATAGACTTACTTTCCATGAGCTCCTGGCCTCCTAGAAAAAATGTCCTCTGGGGGGACCCCTGTTCATACGTCACTCCAGGACATGTAATGTTGGCTTGGGCTTTGGATTGGTCCACCCAGTCTTCATTGTGGCAAAGGAGGACATCAGGGGAGCTTAGCAGCCCGCAGACAAGGGGCCCTGTAGGGGAATAAAGGGTGGTGTGACCAGGCAGAAGTGAAGCCCCTCAGAGACTCCTTTCTATGCCTGGGAGGCCTCCTAGGTGGGAACAGGTGACAACAGCTCAAGCATAGACAGAGACACTGGAACTCCAGAGCCAGGCTTTAAATCCAGTCCTGAAAATGGCCTTGGAGGTCTTCTCCTATAAGGCTCCCAAACCAAGTGCTCAGATTGAGGATATAGAAAATGCAGGGAGAGTTTTAGAAATGCTCACTTGCAGGCGGCCAACATGAATGGGCCTGTGGAGTAGGCAGGACGCACATGGGGGTTTGGGGGCTACTGTTGGCAGAGCACAGAGCACACACAGGACAGTCTGGGGCACAGTGAGATTCACTGACCAAGGCGGGCCACCTTGCTTTGCAGAAGAAGAAACAGATATTGAAAGGGGAACTTTTTTTTCTGGTTACAGGGCAACTGTGGGGTGGTCGGGCAGGGAGTGAGAGCTGGCCATGGAGCCCAGAGACAGTGCAGGCCTTGGAGAAAGCCCTAGCACTGCGGTCTGGCCTGCCTCTCACTCCTCCTTGCCCCTCCCTCTCACTCCCTTTCCAGTCTCTCCACCAGAGACACAGTTAAACACAAAGTGAGTGAGTGTTCTGCTTTTGGCGAAGACATCCGGGTACCTTCGTAGTGCTGGAGCATTGGTGAGAAGCCTGGTGGCCCATGAGCTGGATACTAGAGGTCACCTTGCTGACTGTACCTGCCAGCTTGTGGCACTCCTGTGATCCTCAGGGCACACAAGTCCCCCCACCACAGCCCCACATTCAAGGAGCCATGAATGAAATGTAGGTTCAAAGCTTCAAAGAATTAGACTAATAACTAGGTGCAGAAACAGCCTTTGAGTCTGGCTACTGGAAGAAGCTAGAGGGCTCTAGGAGGAGCAGCTGAGAGCAGAAGAGGACGGACAGCTCACCAGAAAGTGAACCGACCTTCCAGGCTGTGGTGGAAGGGTGTGGTGGGAGTCTGTTCCGGGGCATCAGCAGATTCAGCCAGAGCTGTGTGAGTTAGGACTCCGTGTGTGCCCCTGTGTGTGCCTGAAGGGACATCACCCAGACTGAAGGGACAGCATGTGTGCTGCCTGTGCCTACAGAGCGCCCAGCTGCCAGCACCATCAGCTGACCCATCGGCTTAGCAGAAACCACAGCCCACAGGCTAAACTTGGAGGGAAAAGCGAGCAAGCAAGCTGCCAGCCTAAAATGTCATGGAAGAAGGGCCTGGGGGCTGACTGTTCCAGGGAGCAAAGCTCTTTTTCCATACATGATCCTAAGGAAAACTCAATCAATCTTTCCAGCTTGAAAGACCATGTGGTCTGGTAAGTGATTGAGCATCTGGTGAGATTGTGGCATTGAATAGCAGAGGCAGCAAGCTAAAAGAGGCCTCCTGGTTTTGATTAGAGAGCGTCTAACTGTAGGTTAGAAACATAAAGGGCACATAAAGCCTGCGATAAGATATCTGTACAGAACACACTTTCCCCCTCTTTCCCCCTTCCTGTGTGTATGCGTAAAGCATTCTTTCCCCTGTCTAAATGCTAACATGAGTCCACATCACATAGTCATAGAGCATTAAACCTGGCAGGAATTATAGGGTAATTTTACTCTACTCTGGGTTCCTGCCTCACCTCTCCAGTAAATATCATAAATATCCTCATTTGGCTCCCACTGACTGGAGTGTTGCCTACTGTGAGCCACACTCAGCTCCCTGCTTCCCAGATCACTGTCTCCCACTGAGGTTTCTACTGGGCACCCAGTTCCTGTGCCACTGCCTCTCCACGTGTGGGATGCCTTGTGTCCCTCTCTGCAGATTCTCTATTTGCCCTGGGGTGGTCACTGGATTTGCCCAACCCCATTTATCTTCTCACTCTTTCGCTTCTCTTTTCCAAGGAAATCCCAGCCAGACCCATACCTTCTAATATGACTGCAAAGCCTCAAATTCCACAATGAACATCTCCTGTCCAAACTTTGCCTCTGAGCTCCAGAACTCTGTGTCCAAAAGTCATTTTGTGACTATCTCAAAGGTGCTTCGAACTTAGCATATCCCACATGGACCATGACCTTCCTAAATCTTCCCCCATCACCAAATTAATCACTGGTACCTTCTATTACTCATCATAAGAGCAGACTACCCAGCCAGGTGACAAGCTAGAGACACTCAAGAGCGATCCTCGGCACCTTCTTCTTCCTGAATCCCCATCACCACACTCCTCTGAACTGCTTCCTAACAGGCAGATGCTGTCTGGTTTCGATCTGCACTGCCATCACCCAGCCAAGCTACCTCCTTTCCACTGGCCACTGCAGGTGCTCATGACTGACCTGCCTGTCTACTGAAGCCCCTCTGCGTCACCTTCACCCTGTAAACTCAGAGCACTGGATTTAAGATCCAAGTGGGATTGTGACACTTCCTTGATTAAAACTTACAGTAGTTTCCATCACTTGAGGAATAGATTAAAGAACATGTGTGTTTATACAATGGAGCACTACTCAGCTATAAAGAAGTTAAACTTGGGGCTTGTATAGGTAAGTGGATGCAACCAGGGACCGTACTCATAAGTGAAATAAATCAGACCTACATGTGTAGACATTGTATTGTCTCCTTAGTGTAAAAACCTAAAAGAATAAAATCAGAAAGGTACAATACATACAGCAAAATGGAAAGAAAGTAAACATAAGGAATAAGCAATGAAGATGAGGGGAAAGGGAAAAGATAGGGAAAAAAGGAAGGGGAAAATCATGTAGGTATATATACAGGATAACTGAGATGATTGTACTATTAATTTCTATCAGTCTTTTGAAAGTAGAAGCTAATGTCTAAATTTTTAAATTTGACTAACTCTATATGTTGATATCTACAATCTGAGCAACTACACTGAGGACAGCAGTGTGCAACATTGCAACCATGGCTGAATACCTTTGATCTGGTTCTTTTAAATGCATATCATCTCTAATGTCTCATCTATTATTATTATTGTTATTATTATTATTATACTCTCTTTAAAATGAATAAAAATTAAAATTAAAAGGAAAAGAAAAAAATAAGTTTTATTGAAAGAATGAATGTTCAATTGTTTGGTCAATCTTGTATGCCCGTATCTGATAATCTGACCAACAAATTTGATGATAACAATATGTAATATAACAACCATTGTTAATTTTTCATTCTTGTTTTGACATTTGTGCTATTTGTACTGTTTTATGTCCCCGTTGATTCTGTCCTTTTTTTTTTTTTTTTTT
>NDGM010797455.1:0-15993 GCA_002564305.1 Octomys mimax
TGGCAGAACTGGGAATTGAACTCAGGCCCTTGCACTTGCCAGGGAAGCACTTATTCTACTGAGTCATTTCCCTGGCCCCAAAAAGGCAACATTTCTATCACTGGAGTCAATGCTATGACCTAAGTTGCCCAGCAGCATCATTGAGAAACAACAGACCAAGATAGAGGTTTTAAACTTTGTGGATGAGGACCAGGAGAGAAAATGCATTTTAGATCTGCAATCAGTGAGAGTACACAGACAAGCACACACACACACACACACACACACACACACACACACAGAGGTATACAACCTAAGGAAAAAAGTTCCAGGCAATAATACCCCTTCCCTGTGAAATATATTGTGATCCCATCTCATGCTCTTTTCTTCTTTTTCTCAGCACTGTTTGGGAAAACACTAAATTTGTTCCCCTATCCACTAATGAGTTATGAAAAGCTCATCCTTTGCACTCTGAATTAAAGGAAATGGAGTGGAAGAAAGGAACTGAATCGGCTGTTACAATAGTCTCAGCAAGAAATTAAGTGGTTCTGCCAGATTCCAGGACCATTAGAAATTTCAAGGAAAGATAAAATGGACAGTACGGTCACCATCCTTTACATTTTTAAAAGTTACACCATTTGACAGAGAAGTAGCATTTGTGAATACATTCCTTGGGAGTTTGTTTAATGTGAATTAAACTCTTTAGCAACTGGTGAATTCCAGGTGACTTTTGATGGGAAAGCACTTCTGCCTGGAAAATAGGCCACGGGCACTGATGTTCAAAGCAACAAACCCAATCAGCCTCAAATATGCCCATGTGGTTTTTCCACATTGGAAAGCTTTCAAGTTTGCAAATCCCATTCACATTATGGCCTTGAAGAAATCTTCAACCATGGTCATGCTTGGGCTTATAAGTCTACACAGTAATTATCATCTGGGGTGATAGCTTGTTTTGCAACCCCCTGATAGCCCAAAGAGTGTGACAGTGAAAGAATTAAGACAGTAATTACATTGAGCTCATAGTGTTTATTTGAGTGAGACTTATGACAAGACTCTCTTAAGGAAATGAAAAATATGAAAATGCCTCAAGTTTACAGGACAAGGGAAGAAAATCTGTTTTCTCGAGCAGTTCTGGAAAGCCTACCTCTCTTTTCACAAGTGTGGCTGTAAAATAAACAAGCTTCCTTTTTAATTTACTTTTGCTACCACATCAAGATGTTAAGAAAGGACTATATAGTGATGCATTTGCCAGACAAAAAGCTTTCGCTGTTATTAATGACTGGTGGCGCCCCAGTGTAATCAAAGGGCACAGCTGTGGTGATATACGGCACTGACAAACCTTGGGATCTTTCCTTCTCAGTGCCACGAGCCAGCAACCAGCAGCTGAGAACTTCCAGCACTGTATATCTACAAGATGAATAGCAGAAGATATGAATGTACGTGTTGCTTACAGTCTTGAAAAGTATTGCTGTATCCTCACCACACAATCATTCTAAATGTGACGCTAGTGCATCTTTCACTATTTCCGTACAATCCTTGTTGTTTGTAAATGGCAATAGTTTTCTAGTAGAGATTTAAAGCCATCCAACTGTACTGTTAGCGTAGTCTGATTTGAAATCTGGTGCTTTTGCGGCTGACAGGCGAGCAGGTTTCCAATGATTCATGACCCCTTTTATGGTGACAGGCAGCATCAAAAGAAGGAATCACCTCAAGAATGTACTAGAAATCATTTTTATTTTTGCTCCTCGATCATGCCAAGATGATCTAAAGGGAAAACTCAGAGTCGCTCATGATATGAATGTGACATGAAGGAATCCATAAGAAAAATTCATTGGTGTTTTTATTTCCAGCTATTAAGCCATTTTTTTCTCTCTCTCCAGCTTTGAACTTGTGACCAGCAAGGGCCATATTCCGCTTTGTTAAAGGCTCAAGAAATGTATTTAATTGGGAGTTATGACCCACGTTAAGTAAGTAGCAAGAAGCGATGTTAGTTTTCTGCACTTACTCAGGCGTGAATTCCAGTGGAAAAATTCTATAATTACTGATCAGGTTTCCATTAAAAATAAAGTGAGCAAAACCACTGGATGGTCTTTTCCTAGATCAATAGCAAAGACGTGTCTATGCTCACACACAGGAAGTCGGCGCAGCTCCATGACCTTTTCATGAACTTTCTGGGAGACGGAAAGATCATTCAAAGGGCAAGAGGTCAGCATTCATGCTGGCCACAAACAAAAATCAGATTTAGTGTGGTACTGAAGGATTTGGGGCCCTCGTGTACAAGCACAAATAAAATGGTAGGATCACACATTTTGCTATGTTATCAATGGCAAAAGAACCCACTTCTGTGTCTCATCATGAGAATAATATTTATTCACCAAAGTACATTGTTCTGCAAGCATCACAAGGTGAAAGGTGAGATTTAGAATTGTCTCAGAGAAGCTCAGTCAAGATGGGGCTCATCTCAAAGACCTCATGATGCTAAAGGTGCCCCTCACCTGAACACACACATCAGATACTGAAGAGCAAGATAACAGAGAGTTAAGGATAGAGCTTCAGTGAGAAGTAAGTTACACTGGTCCTGAAGGGTTGCATAGATCCTTCTCCTCTGTGGATGTAAGTCCACCTGCCACAGATGCAGCTCTCTACTTTTCCACCAAAGATAATCAGGGCTGAAGACACAGGGACAGAAATAACTAGAAATCTGATGTATTGGCCAAAAGAACCGTGTTTGCAAGAGCTGTGACTCAGGGCAATGCCATTATGAAACTGAGAAATTAAAATGAATTTTGGACAGAAGATGGTAGCCTCTATTATCACTCTTCTTAGCTGAGAGGAACCCAAGAAAATGCAAGTCCTAGGTCTGTTAGACTCAGGACGTGATAAGGCACTTTGGGAGCTTTGAGTATTGAAATATAGAAATCCCATCATTCTGAAAATTAAATATCCTAGGTGTTGATTAAGAAAAAGCTTTTTTAGAGACTATGATTCAACTACCACAAATCACAAATGACTTTGTTACTCTCTTCAGATAATGAAAATAGTTCAAAAGCTATAGAATCCTGCAGCTTTTAATAGAACTAATTCATATTGGACATACATTGGAATATGACCACCAATTCTCTTGTGCTCTAATGCATACCCTAATGCCATACCACATTACTCCTATTTGCCTGTGTTCTATTTTCCTAGGTACAGCATTTCATTTTCTTAATCAGTTGATGTATGACCTAAGTGAGTTTCAATATATCCTAAGGCCATCCCTCCCAGTAGTTGCTTTGTGTAGCTTTAATTCTTAACATTCTGCACTAAATCAGAAATTAGCTTTGGCAAAGCAAGCTTCTCTATGTGAGCATATGTGATGTACAGTAGGTCTGGGAAAGTGGATGCTTGATAGCTTTGGAGGATTGAAAGAAGTTAGATCTAGGAAAAGGAGAATTAGGACAGCATGCTTTTACTTTCCTTTATTTTCTAGGAAAGAAAAACTCATTCTGGTGATGGAGGCATGTGGTGTGTAGAACTGGCTAAACAGAACAGAGGCACACTGTAGACAATCACAAACGATTGTGGGTCTTAGATGAAGGGGATCCTAGAGGTCTTTTACAAGCAACTGTTTAATCCTGTAGCTCCTAAACTGTGGAAAAGTAGAGGATAACCCAGAAAGGGAATGTCTGGGGTAATAAATATACAGTGTCCTTAATCCTGGGAAAAGATAGTATATTATTTTATGCACATCTGGGCTAGAATTCTGACTCCACCACAAACAAGATGAATATCCTTAGGCAAGTTATTAAGTTTGACAAGGCCTCAGTTTACTCATTTGTATAATGAGGATAATGATAGAAATCTCAAAGAATCATACATATGCTGGGCTAGTAAACACACCATTACTCCATCTTCAATGACTTTTGTGTCCTCAATAACCCTCTGAGGATACACTTTTTATAGTCTCCATTTACAGGTGAGGATATGTGGGTTCAGCAGGGTGACTAATTTGGCCTCATCTCACCTTTGGTAGAAGGCAGCAAAAGGACTCAACCCAGAAGGACCTACATGGAGCCCAAGGTCATCTGCAATATTTGCTCCCAGAACTTATATTCAATCTAAGTCCCAGTGCTTCTCTTTTTATAGTGCTATTAGTCTTCCACTCAGAGTAGTAGTGTTTATGTGAAATAAAGAAGATGCTTATAAAGAACTTCATACAATGTAGTTCTGCTTAGTTTTTTTTTTCCAGAGCGGTCAATTTGTCCAAATTTTCACAACTAATTACTGAGAAAAGCATGTTAACAGTTCATGTTCTAGATGCTCCTTAGTCAGGTGTTCTTTCTGCACCATACACTGCCTTAAATACAAGTTCATAATGAATTGCCATAAACCTCTGTGAAGTACAGCATGGTGAATTACAGTGTGGACTCTTGAGTAGAGGGTCTGAGTTTGAATACTGTCTTGTTTCATCCTGCAAACTTACAAAGTTTCTGTGGTCTCTTTGTTCTTCATTTTCCTCATCTAGAAAATGAGAACAAGAATAAGAATAATAACTCCTGAAGATAATTGTGAATATTAAGTGCAGAATGTGCATGAAGCATTTAGAACAGTGCTTGAAACATAGAAACACTCAAACATTAGCTGTTACTTTTCTTTAAACATACTGCCTCTGTGTAATACAATTAAGCATCAAATTTCAAAATATTTGCCTTATTCTTTTCAGAAATATAATGGGTCAAGTGGATAAATAGTTGAATGAGGCACTAAATTAAAAGCCTGTGAGAGAGTTATTTTAAGTTTCTGAAAAAAGATGTAGTTAAGCCTTAGTTCTGAAATCAGATAATACTTCAAAGAATCTTGGTAACACTAGAAAGAGGTCTGCAAAAGTAGTCTGGTTGAAGAAGAAACAATTTGGAGGGGACTCCATGAAATCATACATGTCCTGGTGGCATTCGATTTTACCAAAGGAAGGTATGGGCTTACAAGGATCACACGATTCAAATCAAAGGGAGAAGGAACTCAGCCAAATATAATTGGTATAAAACATTTTATTCAAAGCAGCTACTTTTAAAGGAAATATAGTACATAATTCACTGGAATGAAAGGGAAAGAAAGGTGTAATAAATATTGTAGCCATTTTCTTGGAGGAGAAGGTATCAATATTTTTTAAAATGTATTTTTTTCTTCTGTCCACTCCCATTAAAATTGTACTTAATTCCCCGCAGGGTACAATGAGCAGATTTCTGCCTTTTCGCCCTTTTAATGTGTTCAACTTGGTTTTAGGCACGCATCAGAAAGCAGCTCACAGTGAAAGGCTTTTATTGTCTGTAGACAGCGATGGGGCCCTGGTCGGCACAAGGTATAAAGGAATTCCTCCTGGTGCCATCTGTCCTTCAAGGTCAAGTCCCGCACAGCTGCATGCTCAGTACGGCCTGGGATCACCTGAGTAACCTCTGAGTAATGTTCATCTCTGAGATGTGACCTAATACAGAAAAGAAAGGAGAGAAATAGCAACATGATACTAAACAGATTCTGGTCTGAGTGATTGCGCATTTGGCTTCCTGCAACTCATAAATCCATTATCTTCAAAACTAGGCTGCTCGCGTTGCAAGAATTCCTCCTAAGCAGCTGCGGATCATAAAGTCTCTCTTCAGGGTACATTCTCTTAAGTTCTTCAGAGTATGAGGATGGTGTGCGCAAGACAGCGTGCGTGTGCGCGTGCTGACGGCGTGCGCGTGCTGACGGCGTGCGCGTGCTGACGGCGTGCGCGTGCTGGGCACAATATTTTTCAGTTCTTTATGACAGAGCTGGAGATCTTGGTGTCCCATTGGGTTTCTACTAACTGTAAGAATGAGGTTTTCAAAGTTGTCCTATTCTACAAAGACTGATTTCAATAATGAAACAGTATTTTTAAAAATATTGTTTTTAGCTGAGTGTGGAGGCTCACACATGTAATCCCAGCACTCTGGGAGCCTGAGGCAGAAGAACTATACACAAATGAGAGTCAGTACTGGACAGTTTAGTGACTTAGTGAGACATTATCTCACAACTTAAAAAGAAAAAGGGCTAGGGATGTAGCTTAGCAAAAGGCTTTTAGTGAAACCCCTGGTACTGCAACAAATAAGTAAAATAAATGAACTTTTAAAAATTATGCATATTGGTGCTGGAGTGATAGCTTGGCAGTCTAAGTGCCAGCTTGGCCAGCTCAAGGACCGGGGTTCGATCCCCAGGATCTCATACCAAGCCGGTCACCAAAACTGGGCATGGTGGCACAAGCCTGTAATCCCAGTGCCGAGGAGACTAGGACAGGAGCATCACTATGAGTCCGAGATGCTTAGCAAGACCCTGTAATAAATAAATAAATAATAGCTTTTAAAAATATTTTAAAATTTATACATATTTCCCATTATGATTTATCCTTATGCTCTTATTTGTCCTTAAAAAAAAAAGAAAAAGAAAATGACATGTAAAAACCTTGAGAACATTGTGTTAAAGGAGAACAAAAGGAATAGAGAAACACACTATACTGCATGGTCTCACTTGTATACCGAGCCTAAAAGCTTCTTAAATTCATAGCACTAGAGTAGAATGGTTGTTACAAGAGCTGAGGCAGGAGGAGATCGGAATGATGTTGGTGAAGACCTTCAGTTATGAGATGAATGAGAAAAGGAAACCAATATACAGCATGGTGAGTATAATCTGTTGTGTAGATCTCGGGCGTTCTCACTGCATACTCACAGATGCTTGCACGTCTATGCACACCCATACACAACAGATGACTATGTGAGGTGGTGGATATGTCAGTCAGCTTGATTGTGATAATCTTCTCATGATATATACATCTACCAAAACACGTTAATAACGATATGGAGTGAGAATAAAAAATTACTGTTTTATTTTTTCTTGTGTGAAGAATTTTTTTCTAGAACATTCCATTTTAAAAAATGAATTTACCAAGCCCACACATTGTGCCAGAACTGGTTTATTATAATGCTCAGGTGAGATCAGTACATGTTAGTATTGGGGAGAAATATTCATAGTCATAGGTTCAATTATTTTCAGAGCTTTTGCATAAGACACAAATAAATAAGCAAACCTACAGAACTTTCCTCTTTTAATCTGTTAAAGAATCATAGAATCATACCCTGTAATTTGGTGATGGGGAGAAGTGTAGGCACAGCTTTCCTCTCAACTTCTTTTTCCAGAATGTTGGCAGCTCCAAATTAGGTACAACGGGAGTAGTATTTATGCTAGACACTGGCAAGTGCTTTTCCCTCCTACCTCATCCTCCCAGCCAGGAGCTGGATGTTCAACAATAACTAGCATACCAGGGCTACAGCAGAGCTGTGGGCCAACATTGGGCAGCAAAAAGCCTATTTCTCAGAATTTTGAACATCAAAAAGAATTAGGTATTGTGCTAATTTCTTATCTTAGTGACAAAGTACCAGAGAAAATCAACTTAAAATAGAAAGGGTTTGTTTTGGCTCATGGTTTCAGAGGTTTCAGGGTGTGGTCACATGCCTCAGGTATTCCTGGGCTGTGGTGAGGCAAAGGAAGCCTGGTGGTGGGAGGAGAAAGGTGTGAGGGGCTAGGTATCATCCCCAAGGGCAGAACCCCATGACACATTCCTTCTAGCTAGGTCCTATGCCCTAAATTCTCATCGCCTCACACTAATGCCACTGAATTATGAGCCCATTGATGCCCTCATCCACTGATGAAGTGAGAGCTCTCCTGATCCAGTCAGCTTCCCAAAGCTCCACCTGTAGACCAAGCCTCCAACCTGTGAGCTTCAAATCATACCAGACCCTTAGTGGTATTTACTGTGCTCATGCTTTTAAGTCTATATGATCGAATGATGCAATACAGAAAAGGGGGAAGTAAATGATTGGGCTTCTTAAATTAGTTTAATAAAATTATCATTTCATTAAATATACTGTTAAGTAGGCTAAGCTGGCCCTCACATGACATCTGACAGCTACAGCCTCCTAGAAAAAGAAAAAAGCCTTAGTATATGTGTTTGATTTTTTAAAACTTCTTAATAAAAATAACTTCACATTCAGAAAAAAAATCAAGAAGTTCCTCACACGTTTTATGTTACTAGAACTTCTTCTCAGAAAAGGGTTGTTAGGTAGATTTAACTCCCCCTCATTACCCAGAGTTCTGCCTGCTTCTCTGTGCTGTCATTCTTGACTTTCTGTACCACACACTCTTCCAGGAGGGTTCAGCAGTAAAACCAAGGAGGGAAGTTAGCTTTTATTGATTCTGAAAGAACAATATAACAAGATACTGACAATAATAAACAAATACAAAGTTGTTTCAGCCTGGAAACAATTGCAGCCATATAACTCTTGGTGGCCTCTTTTATATGAACTTTTATTTTGCTTTCCACAATGACTGACAGGAGAACTATCACCCATCCAGTCTAGTAGCTTGGAGGTGCTCAGGAAATGGTTAAAGTATTGCAGGTCAGCCCAACAAACTCATGGAAATGCTTTGATTTGTCTCCCACATAAAGCCAATATGAGTCACTTATTTTACGAACAGTTCCCAACAGAACAAGGCATGGGACAAGTCTCTTTAAGAAAAATTTACCCATATACTTGTCTCCATCAAGAAAGAGCTCCTCCTCAGAAGGGTACAGACTGCATGAGTTTTCACTATGTTCAAAGTCTGACACAATTATTAAGCAGTTGTGTAGCTCAGCAATTTGCCTAAAGGCCCTCAGTTCTAGTCTCGTTTAGTCTAATCCTGTTGCTGACACATAAAATGGAAATTTTACATAGAAATCCTTTGGAGTGAACAATTGAGGTAGTAATTACTCTACGCCCAGGAATATAGCTCAGTGGCACTGTGCCTACCTGGCAAGTGCAAGTTCCTGAGTTCAATTTCCAGTACCAACAAAATACTTTTAAAAATTACTCTAAATGCTCTTAGCTATAAAAGAAGAGAATGTGCATCTCTTATGCTATCTGATTAATAAATAAGTATCTTCTGGATAAAGAATATTATAACAGATGACATTTTAAGTGGTTTTTATTTAACCATGGCAAGTATTTCTATACTTTGTCCTCCCAAGCATCCTACTGGGGAAAGAGAATTAAAGAGTTAACCATGCTTCTTGAAAAACAACTCTTCTTCTAAAATGAGTGATTCATAGTCAAATCTACTTGCAGAAAGTCACTTCGAGAGCTGCCAGAGAGGAGAGGGTGAATTCTCTGGAGATGACACTGTCCTCCAGGTTTATCCTGTGACTAACAGGCCCCTGACCTCATTCCACACACAGCCGAGGGTACAGATTCTGAGGGGTGACTGGAGAAGAGACAAGACAAAAAGAAAAGGCCCAAAGAATTTCTGGACTTAGAGAAAGAAAATGGAATACTCTTTTTATATTCCAATTTCAGAATGAAGTAAATTTGCTACAAACAGCAAAGCTTGGGAACACCAGCTTGCATCATGTCGTTAACCTTTTAGGACCTACTCAAGGCAATGTGGTGTGACTTTATTAATGAATGCTTTAATGTGGTCCATAAAAGCTAACAAACACAGACACTTGCTATGATTCATCAAATTTAATATTCCATCAAACCTTTCAATTTAAAGATCAGTGACTTTTTTTAATGCCCAAACCTGAAAGCGGAAATCTTATGCTTCAATTAAACTTGGTGTATCAAAAAAGAAAATCCGTAAGAATTTAATGCTAGGTCAAATTTTTGAATAAACAAACAGTAAAAAAAAACTGACATGCAACATGAGTTATAACTTAAGAAAATGTGATATTGAAATTTCAGACAACCAAGAGATGCAGCCCTTGCCAACAGACTTGCTATTTAAGGCAGACTGCAGCCTGCTGTGTTTCTAGGTGGCAAAGACCCCATTGTAAAAGAGCTGGGCTTTTTGCTCCAGGCAAAGGCAAATTCCACAGACAAAAATCTAATTAAGAACTTCTAGAAATTTTTCAGTCTTACTAAATGGCTTTCATACTTTTGAAATTCTTACTTATGTGCTTAACTTTCTCTGTAAGACCCCTGCTCAATTTTCCTACTCTCTGTGTCTGTCAGCAAGGACAAAAAAATTGAAAATGTAATTTATGCATCTTTTTCACATTGTTTTTCTTTTAAATAATATATGTTGTATTTATCAAAAGGAAAACAAAGCAGGAGAACTTTGATGGTCTAACCTTGGTCTTCTGTTCAAAAATCTCTGTCTTGGTCAGGGCCTGATATGTGCCAAAAATTAGTACAGTTTCAGGGAAATACAACCACAGCTCTTGTGAGTCCATTGTGGACAAAGAAAGGGGCCTATAAATTATGTCATGAAGCCAATCCGCCATGTCATCAAAGACTAATTCAAGTGGATTGTTATCTTTTTTCTCTTCAAATCATTCTGTAGATGTCTTAAGTGCTTTGCAAACTTTATTCCTCTTTATTTGGCTGTCAGATAGGTTACCTTTCATTTTAGGAATGAAGGATCAGACAGTGAAATTAACTGATGATCTGAGATTCTGATTAAGTCAAATTAGGAGGTGGCTGACAATAGAACTTCCCTGTCACTCTGAATGACATTTTAGCTCTTGGAATGGAAAATACAAGGTTATGCAAATTTTACCCATTTCAGTTCCTTTCTCGCAAGCACATTGGTCATAACGCAAAGTTATAAAACACACTCCAAAATAGACAAATTATGTATTTTACTAGAGGTTTTGGTTGTAATACAGAACATAGAATCTAGGAAGTATTTTAAATGACTTGGGAAATGAAAAGTTACTATATCTCCACTATGAAATGTGAATAATTCACTCACATCATCTGAGATTTGTGTAGCAAATTGGCTCATGAATCATGAGGTAACCATAAAAAAATAGTGTCCATGTGACAAAAAGTGGATCAATTTTAAAATTTCATCTATATGTCAGTCTCCCTTAGAAAGAAATAAGAAGGGTACATTTTACATTTTTTTAGTGACAATTAGAGTCATGTACAGAGAAACGATTGAAAAATCACAGAATTTATGCTTAGCTAAGACTTTCAAAGACATGTGTAACAAAACATTCATCCTGGAGATGAAGATGGTAAATTCTAAGAGGTCAGACAACTTAATTCCTACAGTCCTAACCAGGAATTGACGTGATCAAGTGCAACACTCTCTATAAAATGAGCCTCAGTGTAGAAAAGGGTCATCCCGATTGCTCTCTGAGCTCCCATGCACCTCTAATGGCTCAGGAGAACTTCCCTCTTCTCAGGGAGCATCTGGGTCCTCTGTTCCCACTCAATTCTCTGGCCATATTTATCTCACCCTATGAACAGTGGAAGACAGACCTGTGTCTATGTGTAATGCATCTCACATTTTTGTGAACACTGGGGATTGTTGGTGGAGGGAACAGAGAAAGCTTGGAAACTAGCACGGGCCTATAACTTGCATAAAAAAATAAAAAGGAGTCAAGACAGAATCCACTGGATGACTGTGTGGAGCTTCATGACAGAGTGGGTGTCAGTCCTGAGTCCCTGTAGTAGCCCAGGGACCAGATCTCCACACTCAGCCTTCTTTTTGGTCCTAAGTGAGTCTCAGTAACTGTGCTCCATCTATACCTGCAGGCTTCATTATGGCAGATGCGACCAAGAACTTGATTTTGTTGGTTGAATATGTCAGCAAGGAGCAGTTATTCTATGTCAAGAATAAAGGGGTGGATGGGAATAGATTTGGAGGGGATATTGGTTTAGGAGCAGCTGGAGCATGTTCTCACGTACAGCTGAGAGTCTGCTCAAAGTGTTCTGGCCTCATAATTAGCAGCCCTGACACTGGCACTGCCTTCAGGTAACCATTATTTAATGCAGCACTATGCTGAGCACTGCAGATTCAACAGTGAGCAAAACTCAACAAGGTCACTGCAGTCTTGTCACATGTCTCTACTAGCCACGGCTGACTTGTGTAGAAAGTCATTCAGCACAGTGCCAGACTCCCATAAGAATGCTGTTACCATCTCGCTTCTGCCCAGCTGCCCAGAACCACTGATCCCTTTGACCTGTATGCCCCAGAAATATTCAGCTTTGCTCTTTGTTTTCACTCCCACTGGGACAACCTTCCCACAACATCTTTCTTCATCACCGCCTTTGGATTTTTTCTTACATGCCCAGGAATCATTCTCTTCTCTTCTATCCCCATTGTAGACTGAGCTGACTACCTCAGATATGTTCCTAGAGCCCCCTGTGCCTCTGCTATCAGAGCCTCAGTCTACCCTTTTCTCGGCTGTCTCCTTCACCACTGAAATCCCAGGAAGGTAGTGTTCTTCTTTTCATTTTGGTTGATCTCTAGTCTAGCACCTCTAGCACCGATCTGGCCACAATGTGCAAAGGTAAACTCTGTTTTGATTTAACTTATTTCCTTTATAACTCTGAATATTGTATTGACTGCTTTTAAGCACCATATTCTGTAAAATTTTCTGTACCTTTGACCTGACTACCAAAGGGATAAGAATATCTGCTAATGCTCAATAAATACATGGTGAATAAAGAATTGGACAAATAAGTAAAGGAACAAGTTATATGAAGAAAAGATATTCCTGCCTGCCCGGCAAAGAAAGGAGTCATGACTCCAGGTTTGATATTTGTAAAAACTTGCTCCTTAGGAACATTTCATTCCCCAAGGGGGTGGCATGAATTGGTCTGTGAAAACTGTGCTAGTTGCCCACCAGCGCCCTCTTTTTTCTTCCACACCAGCAAGGTTTATATCTTATGGTAGTGACACAATAGCCACGGATCTCTAGTCTAGCATCTTAGCGGCCACTGTAGCCAGGAGACTCAGGTCTGACTCAGACATAAAGGAGGAAAATCCACCAAGAGCTTTCTTCTCTGACACAGAAGGTGATCTTGAAGAGGAGAATTCCTATTACCTATCTATGAACACATGTTGCAAAAGTGTGAAGAGTGTGAGCACAGGGGTCATCTGGGTCCAACTTGCAGTAAATCTGAGGGTGAAAAAAACAACATTGTAAAGATGGCAGAGTGGATGGAGCTGGAAGAGGAACTGGGTCTTCAATAACTTGGTTAAGTCACTAAACAATCCTTGGAACTGTGATCCCAGCCATCTTTATAGAAGATAATATCGACTCTCCTGTTCTTTAGCCCCTGCTTAAGTGACTGCTCCCTGACTTACTGCCTTCTCATTGTCCACAGCTGAACATCCCCACAACACCTTTGCCTATCACAAGAATCATGGCACAGTCCTGAATCAGGTAGCTAAGGCTGTCCCTGCTTGCTTATAGATATCAGTTAACACTTCTCTCTGGAAAGTTCAGGTTCATTCGACATTTATTTTTTCACCTAGAATGCACCAGCCAGAGAAAACTGTTGAGCCCATAGTGGGAGAAGCAGCATCCCCAGCATCAGCAGATATTCTCCAAAAGGTCGAAGTGGCCGGCTCTCCAAAACCCTCAGATGACATGCCAGATCTGGACTTAAAGCCACGTACACAAAAGGCCAAGGTCTAGTCTGAAATGGGGTGGGGAGACTGAGATTCAACCCTCGCCTACATGCAGCACTGTCCATAGTAATACTACAGCTGAAGAAAGAAGAAAGTTGAGGTCATTTGGGTTCACAATCCTAAGGGAAAGTTCTAAAGAAGATCTGTGCCTCAAACTCATACTGAAAGTAAGACTTAGGAAGAGGGATAAATGGAATGCCAGGCAGGGCACACATTGTAAGCAATATCAAAGGCAGAAGGACTCATTCTGGAGAGCAAAGCATCAATGTGGAGAAACTAGGGTGTTTGATGTCAAATGGTAAAAAGTCTTTCTCACCAAGATCAGGAGCTCAGACTTCCTCTTATAGGAAATGAGGAACCACTTAAAGTTGGAAGAGAGAGCTACAAACATGTACCTTGTAATTACCACTTGCCATACTCCTTGCTGTAAAATTTCCTTTCTCTGAAGTGAGCTTCTCATTGAAATAATGTCTTCTCATTGATAATAAACCAGTCATTGCATTATTAGAGAGTAGAATTATCTAGATTAAAGTCGCCCTTCTCCTGAACAGGTTGTACAGGACAAATGTCAAAATCGTCCTATCTCTGAACTATTACTTCCTAATTATGATATTTTATTTGAAGGAAATTTGTTTTCAGTTTTCCCAGAGACAGAAAATAAGATCACAGTCACTCATTGTTCTTTTACTTTTTACCTTGAGAGCAGAGGCTTATAACAATTCCATACCTCTTTTTATAACACATCCACATAACTCCATATAAGACGCTCCTCTTAATTTCACTGAATTTTTGGTTTATCACCTCAGTTCATCTGTGTTTTATCCCTAAAATAGGCATTTCAATGCTTGTTGTTGCACTATTGTTGTTGCTGTTTTATTTTGCTTTGTCTTTTTGTATAAGAATCAAACTCAGGACCTTGCATTGGCCAGGCAGGCTCTTAAGCTGCCGAGCTAGCTCCCTGGCCCAGCATTTCAATATTTTTGACATGTGCACATATTTTTGTATATGTTATTATTTTATATATAACAAATCTGAATTCGTTTTAAAGTTTGGACAAGTTGAATTTTGATTCGATTTCATTCTTTTGCATTCATAATTTTGCCTCTGGAATGAGTTCATATTGCTATATACTGTAGAAATTAAAATATCACCTCTATCTACTGTATGGCATTCCATAGAAAATAAGATCCAGGGTATTTATCAGTTCCTCTAGCGGAAGGCATCAAGGATTGAATTCAGTTCCCCTTATCACAAATAATGCTAAAAAGACTTTCTTGTATGTGGTCTCTTATAAAAATATTTTCAAGATATGTATTTAGAGGTAGAACAGCAAAAGTAGGATAAATATGTAATTTATTTTGCCAAGGACATTTTTGGGGAGTAAGAAGTGGCACTATTATTAATTATGCCAGAATCTCAGGTTTCCTCCTATCCTGGGTAAGTAAAGGGCATCTTGTCCCCTCACTCTTGGGGCATCCTCCCACTTACTGCCATTAAGATCATCAGATGGCTTTCTAAAAGGATCATCTGCATTTCCTCTTCCACAGTGATGAAAAAAGAGTTCCTACAACCTCATATCCACACAAACATCCAACATAACTGTTTTCTAAAATCCTGACTCTTTGATATAGCTAAATTAGTCCTTTTGCTCTGATTACAGTGGGCCTGAGCACCCATTCAAAATTCAGTTCTTCATTTAAGTTTCATATGGTTTCTGCATTTTTTCCTACAAGCTCTCTGGTCCATTTGCAGAGCTCTTACATTCTAAATATTAGTGTCTACTCTTTTTTTTTCCAGAGTCAGTTTCAAGCACTTCAAATATCTTCTCCCACTCTTGCACTGTATCTTCTGTGAATGAATGTTATAATTGGCTTAGTGAGTCACCATTTTCTCTTTAAAAGAAAAACTTAAAATAAATTTAAGTAATAGATGAACATTTTTCTTTAGACCAGTGAGAGATAACGATGATCTTTTTCGACGCAGGCTCGTTTGCTACCCATTGCACATTCTCCCTGAAAACCATGCAAAGTCACAGTGACTCAGCCAAGGCACTGCCACCCCTTATGACAACAGAATTTGAATTTCAGTGTTCACCTGAACTGTGTGAGGTGAAACCCAGACTGCATCTTAGCCAGCTTCTTGGAGATGCTGGGCTGAGCACCAAGGATCACCCAGAATATGAGACAGTAAAATTCTCACAAAGGGATAGCAAGGCTGAAAGGGGTCTTGGAGAGCACCTAGTTCATTCAACCCCTGCACCCAAAGATACGACATAGTAGCATTCCAAGTTAGGACAGGACATGCACCTAAGCCCGGCGCCAAGGCACAGGTCTCCTGCCGAAGCCAAGGCTGGATTCTTGTGGTCACAGCAGGCTGGATGTGAAAAAACCTCTTCTTCTAGTGCTTCCCTCCTGACAGCCTCTCCTCAGGAATGACCCTTGCCTTTCACAGGCCCTCGTTATGTTTCACAGTTGACTTTTATTTTTTTATTTTTCAAGAGAGAATATGTAGTTTATGATTTGAGGATCCAAGACCCACCCCAGGATCTGGTGCCCT